>APFE030168830.1:125141-168504 GCA_000404065.3 Pinus taeda
TGGCCCAATATCTCTGCTGCTGCAAGAAAATGAAGATGAAATCTATGTCAAATAAAAAAACTAAGCAATGTGAAACTAAAGTAAATCTACATAAAAGAAAGACTAGTCACAAATACTTTAACTTCTTCTTAACCTCTTGTCTTTTAACTGAATATATCATGTGAGAAACAATTAAAAATAAGCCAAGCAATTGTGAGTTCTTGAGAAACTAAACCAAGCTGTGCTAAGTGATATTTTGGTCCTCAATGAAGATATTAAATTATGGAGAAGAAACCATCAATAGGTAAACAACTTGATGTCTAAAAGCAGAAAGCAACTATGCAAATTAAAGAAATGATAGTAAGGAAATAAAGGCTGCAAACAAGGAAGGTCAGCAACATAGACAAGATGATCACAAGTGTCACTAGTTGTGAAAAAGAAAAGAAAGAAACTGTCCCGGGCACGCCTAAGAAACCTGCATAACACACTGATCAGTCATGGAAAAGTGCAGAAATATAAATAAGCAGAATTCGAAATGTATATACAGCTATTGTACATAATCAAAACACAGCAATCAAAGGCATTATGTACAACTATTATACATAAAATAGGAAAACGAAATGCAGGAAATTAAAAAGTACTATACAGGCCTTCAGTAAACAGGGGCCCTCTGCCTACTCCAGCCGGCTTAATGATCAGTTACACGCTCAAATGGAAAACAATCTTCTCATATATTATGCATCAAAATAGAAAGTACAGTGGGGAGTTCAAAATTACATATCAGTAGCTAACTATCCAACGTTCAAAGACGCTTTATTTATAACAGAGGAAAGCAAACTAACTTAATGAAAACTAAGCTATTCAAGTAGCAGTGTAAAAACACGTAGTCTTGCTGCGTCCTCGGATTTAGGCAACGGTCGTTGTGGGCATTCAATCTGATGTTGGATTCATGTTTCCCACTATCTTCGTGGCTGAGGAAGATGCCACCTGTTCTTCACGTGCTCTAAAACAGAACACGCAGAGCCGTGCCACCGCCAATGACTTCTGTTGACCGTAGTTGCCTCCTCGTTGACCGCGGGTTTTGATGACTGGTTTGGGTGAGCTGGAAGGACACACACCATGTCCTTGGTTCCACAAACTTGCCCATGTGGCTCTTCTTCCCGGAGGACACCTGGAACATATCATTTAATAAAATAGATGCGGAATCCGGGGTTGGCTGCGGAAACTGGGATCAGCTGCAGAAACCCTGTGTGAGCTGCGGAAACGTAGCACTTTGAACCAAAATTCTAAACCAAACATAGTCATTAGCATAATTAGCAAACCATGTAAAAAGTCCTAAAATACAATGATTTGAGCAATTTGATGGAGGGAATGAGTGGCAAAAAAAGGAAATGAATAGGAAAAGGAGGTTGAGAGGATGTATAAAGAAGTGTAGGTTTGAGGCTCAACAGTTGGGTGATGGGGCAGAGGTTAGTGACACCCATTGGATTAATTACAGTTAAGTGTAATTAACTCATGATTAACTGCTAGTTTATGAAAAGGCGATGGAGTTAGTGAGGCGGGAGGGTTTTAAAGTTAGGATAAAGGGTTTTTTATGGGGTTTTTGGGTGATTTATCAAGGGGAAAAATGAATTTTGAAAGGGGGGAAAAGGGTTTCACACTTAGGGGAATGAATTTTGAAAGTAAATGACCAGGGAATGTGTGAAACCAAGGGGTAGGAGTGAAAATGAAGGGAAACGGGGTTTTGATAAGCCATGAAGGGGAAAAGGGAAATTAGTAAGTATATAGTGGGGGGTGAAATGCAATGAAAGGGAAGTTAGGCCAATCAGCTTATGAACACACTTTTCACTTTGATAACTGCTCCTGCACATTGAAACAAATAGTTGCACATGATAGTAGTGCTTATGCTTCAAATGACTTGTATTTCTGCAACCTTTCTTCTACCTACCCGTTTACCTACCCTAACATTTTTTCTTCACTTTGGTGGGTGCACTTAAGCTAGCAAACCCTTGTATTTCCTTTTTCTTTTTATGAAACAAACTATCTACTTCTAACCATATATCTTCTAAGGGCTGAGATTAAACTAATGAACTTCTTTTATTTATCTACCTATCTACTGATTTGCCAAGATTAAATTGTTTGGCAAAAACTTTATTCTCTAACTATAAACATGAAATTCAAAACATGAAGTAGTCAAGATTAAGAAGTTTGACTATCATGGGTTGTGGCATATATGACAAGATGCACAAAACCATTATTTAAGATAGTAAAGTAAATAATAGTGGCACTTGGACTTGCACACTTTCATGATCTGTTTTTTGTTTAGGGTTCATATTTTTTTTTTTTTTGATCTTTTGTTATTTTTCTTGTCCTTTGATATTTCTTTTAGGACATACCGTCTTTACATTTTTTAATTTAGCTATGGAAAAAATTTTCAGAAAGCAATGGTATGTAAAATATTATAAGACTTAACCTCAACCAATTCAAAATTATGAATCTTATCACTATAGGACTCTAACAGGTGGCTTCACATGGGGATGGCATTTTATGGTGAAATGTCAAGAACTCTAAAGACCAGTAGCCTTTAAATTATGACTGTAGTTACCTTGTAAACTGTCCTTCCATGATTCTGCTTTATTGATGCTTATAACAACGAATCCTTCAAATCTCAGGGCTTTCTCTCCAGGCTTCAACTTCAAAGAATTACCATCCAATCCAATCTACACTCTACAATGTTATGTACAATGATTCAATGTAAAGTGAACTATTGTGAGTCAATGGAAAAATAATGCTTCAACATCTTACCATTAACAGGTCCTCCTGGTAGATCTGATCCATCTACGTTTCTCAAGAAAAAGGCATTGTTGCCTTTGTAGCCATAAATGACACAAGGCCCATGCCACAAAAAATCAAATTTTCCATGCTTGCCTTTGTCTTCTCTCCTTGATTCCACTTAAGGACTTTATCTCCTACGTACAAATAATCTACTTTAGTCTTTTTATCGAAGACTTCCTTGATTTTTTCCTAGATTACCTGTGATTTTACATATACTTCTTCTCTAGTCTGCTGTAGGTGTATGGTCTGATTTTTTCTTCTTTGAATATCATTTAGTTCCACCTATAATTCCTGGATGATCTTCATCACTGGCACTCCTAAGGATGATGGGAAAAATGCATCCATCCCATAAACCAATTGATAGAGTGATGTTCCAATTAACTTCTTAGTAGTCAGTCTAGCTGCCCATAAGGCATTGACTAACTTATTGTTCCATGTCTTTTTGTTATCTTCCAACAATTTTTGAATGACATTGATTAGGCTTTTGTTGGATGACTTTGCTAGTCCATTACCTTGAGGTTAATGGTCTGTGGAATGGCCAAGGGTGATGTGGTACATTTTATAAAAATCTATCATTCTCTTGGATTTAAAGGCAGCTGCATTATCAGTAATGAGCTTCTGGGGACATCCAAATTTTGACAGGATATTACTCTCTAGGAAGGAGATTATGACAGTGTCTGCAACTTTCCTAGAAGGTATGGCCTCTTTCCATTTGGTAAAATAGTCTGTGGTTGTCAGAACCCACTTGTGTTGAGCTGAGGAGGTTGGGTGTATTTCTCTAATGAAATCTAACCCCCATTATTGAAATAGAATTTCAGTGGAAATTGGTTTAAGAGGCAAGGGTAAAAGTTTTCTCTTTCCCTCAAATATCTGACATTTATGGTAGGAGGCCACATGTTTCTTAACATATGCAAATAAAGTGGGCCAGTAAAAACCAGCCCTTAGGATTTTGTCAGCAGTAGTCTTCCAGTACAAGTGTCCTCCACAATCCCCTGCATGAAACTCTTGCATGATTTTATAAACTTCATTTTTCAATAAACAATTCAATAGAATACCACTACTGTCTTTCCAAAACAATGCATTATCTATGATACAATACTTTAATGAATTCATTTTTAAAAATCTAGCTTTAGTTCTTGTCAAACTAGGAGAAGCTTGTAAATTTTGTAATACAAATATAATATCTACATACCAGGGTGAATTAGTAAAAGGTTCATTGGTTGGTGGAGTTGCCATCTCTTCTTGATCATCAAGGGCACTAATGAAGTTTATATCAAGGGTCTAATAGTTTGATTAAGCAATGAGTTTGGCTAAACCTTGGCCTTTGATAAGATTAGTTGGCTTTATCTCTATGTCATATTCCAATATTGTGGAAATCCATGTGCCTCTTTTCCCTTCTGGCCCATTTTATGTCAATATTTCCTTAACTACAGAATTTGGAACATAAGCACTAATGTGAGAATACATAATTTATACTCTGAAGTCTTTGATAGACCTTTCTAAAGTTAATGCTTTTTTCTCCATGATATTGTATTTGAATGTGGCATCTCTTAAGGATTTACTAAAAAATGAGATTGTTTTTTCATATACTTGGTTGTTCTTTTGTAGCATGACTATTGCAATGGTGTGTTCTGAAGCAAAAGAAAAAATTATAAAATCCTTGTTAAAGTCAGGAATTATTAGGACTAGAGTTTTCGTTAAGGCTTCCTTGATGGCTTTAAAGGATTCTTTGGCCTCCACTGTCCATTTAAGTGTTGAGTCCTTTCTTAGCATGTTATTTAACTCTCCAATTAGCTCTTCTAGATTTGAAATGAATCTTCTAAGGAAGTTTATCTTGCCTAGAAATGACTGTAACTCTCTAATGTTTCTAGGATGGGTAATGGTCAAAATAGCCTCTATTCTAGCAGGATCTATTCTAATGCCATCTTTAGATATGATATGTCCCAACAGTTTTCCCTCTTCTAGACCAAAGAGCATTTTCTTAGGATTTAAATAAATCCCAAATTTTCCACATTTGATAAGTACTCTTCTTAGGTGGTCTAGCTGTTCATTTTCAGATTTAGAGAAGACTGTGATGTCATCCTGGTATACTACTAGGAAGTTATGGATCTTCTTAGAAAAATCTATATCCATAGCTCTTTGAAATGTGGCACCTGCATTCATTAATACAAAAGGCATCTTCAAATACATGAAGGTACACCATGGAGTAGTAAATGAGTTTTGGCTTGGTCCTTAAGTTGGACTAAGATCTGATTATACCCAGAGAATCCATCTAACAGTGAAATCCTAGATGAGCCTACTACCCTCTGCAATATATGGTCCATTTTTGGTAGAGGATAGTTATATTTTAGTGAGACCTTATTTAAATTTCTAAAATCTACACAAAGTCTAATTTCACCTATCTTTTTACTAGTTGTGACTAAGTTTGAAATCCAGTTTGAGTATCTAATGGGGGCTATTATTTGGGCATCAAACATTCTTTTTGACTTCCTTCTAAATAGAGGGCATAAGAAATGGTTTTATTGTCCTACGTTTTTATTTGAAAGGTTTATGATCTTCTTTTAGAGGTATTTTATGTTGGATTATGCTGGTGTCATAAGATTTTAAGTCTTCATAACTCCATGCGCATACATCCTGGAAATATTTAAATAGATTGATGTATTTAACCTTTCCCTCTGGAGGTAAGGCTTTTGACATTTTTACAAGTTTTGGTTTATCCTCAGTCCCTATGTTAACATCTTTTATGTCAGCTCTCAAAGGTTCCATCTTGGGTTTCCTAGCTACATCATTAGAGTCAAACAAATCTTCTAAAGGTACTAATCCTTTAGGAAAAAGATTATTTTTCAACATAAGGATCTTAGGATCATCATTCATTATTTCTTCAATATCTACATTCTCTAAACTATCTATTTCTACTCTAGTAAATTTAGTTGGTTTAGCTACATCTAAAATGTTTTCATCTATCTTGCAATTATGAAATTCACCTTGTTCATGAAATCATAAATCTGAGAATCTTGGGAGAAAATCTTCCAATACTTTAGGTTGCCTGGTATAACATGCCCATGTCTGACTTCTGTAGTGTACTGATGGTTGGGTTGAAATGGCAATTTACAAGTACTAGCAAAAGTGGCCAAACTGTAGGCCTGCATGTTTTGCTTTCTAGGAATGGCAGTAAAGTTTGTTTCCAGGAAGTCTTTGATCAAGTCTAGAACAATATCACTATATCGACCAAGCCTAGGGTTGTTGATAGAGTATTCACCACTAATCTGTTTAATAATCAGCTCTGAGTCTCCCATGATGGAAACTCTTTTGGCTTCTAGTTTCCTAACCAATTGTAATCCTAGAATTAGGGCTTCATATTTGGCCATGTTATTGGTACATTTGAAGTTCAATCTGAAAGCATGTCCCTCAGCATGATTATTATCCATATTATGGATCCACACTCCTGCACCAGCCCCTAACCTATTTAGAGACCCATCAAAATCTAAATGCCAAAGTGACTCATGAAATATGTTCTCACTGTCAGTTTTTCTGTATTTTAGGTCTTTGGCTGTGATTTCCTTTTTATAATTTTCTACATTGTATTAGATGAAAGAGTCCATATCTGAATGCATGGAGTATATGGGAAATTTTTGTGGTTTTTCCTCACTACTAACCAACTATTTCATCAAGGTCTCCCTATATAATTTTCTCGGTTGGCCAAAAACATATATGGTGGCATAAGACATATCCAACTACAAGGATCCCTGCAGTTTTTCTCCCCATGAGTGAGATAACAACATTCCATATTTCAGTGGAATGTCTGCAACTACAATGTCCATTCAAATTCTGTTTGCAGGGCACTGGACAAGAGTCACACATAAGTCCTTGATTAGACCAAGGAATTTAACCTGGCCGGAGTCAAAAGAAAACAAATCCTTATACGGCTTGGTAATGTCTAGGTTTAGTCTTTCCATTATTGCCTTTGGCATCAAATTGTGGGATTCCCTGAGTCCAACATAGTGTTATGCAATATTTTATCATGAATGTTTAGGATGATGTAAAAAGGAGGAACTTCCCCTTGCTAATGAATACCATTGGCCTCAGGGCCAAACAATAATTCAGGCTGGTCATCATTCAAATTAACAAAATCCTCTCCCTCTCCTATGTTCAAAGTCTCAGTTATTTGTGACCTATAAGATTCACTATTTATTAGTCGGTCAAAGGAACTGATATCTTTAATTTTTCTATTTCATTTTTTGATGTTGAAAGGGAGCTGAAGTTTGTTTGTTTGGTTTAAATCTTCCTTAATATGTGCAGTTTGCATGTCCTTATTCTATTTCTCAGTACTAGGCATTTCAGTCTGTGTTTCTATTGTTTTACCTTGATTTCTCTTATTTTGATTGTTTTCAGTATTGGTCTCCATTTTTGTTTCAGTGGAGGTTATATCCATAATCTTAGTGGTTGAAGCCTCTGGTGTTCCCCTAGGGAGGATTTGTAACACTTTGTTAACTAGAGCTTCTTTTATTATTTTACTCTGGGTTTGGATGGATCTTTTAATGGGAGTCTCATTATTCTTTTTACTTCTCAAGCTATATTTTTTGTGTATCTCATATATAGCTGACTCATATCCCTGTTTAAAATCAAAGGATTCACTAGATTCTAACTGCAACTGCTGCAACATATATAAATCCTGTTCTTCTTGAGTAAGAAAAACAATGTCTTCCTCTTTGGTTTCTAGTAATTTAATATGGTTACCATCCTCTCCTTCTTGGTTTTGTGAATCCTCAACATAGTTCTCTTCGAAGGTGAGGGGGGGGGGGGGGGGGGGGTGGGGCAGGTGGCGCTAATCTGTTGATCTGTGTAGCATTCTTTCCAGCATTAGGATTCTTCCTAAAATTGGGGTTTCTTATTGGGGGCTGTTGTTGTTGATTCTCCCATTGATTTTTCCTCTCCATATTTTCTAACCTATCCATGATTCTTTCTAAACTCTTAGGTAAAATATCTACTTCTCCATCTGAAGTGGAAGCTTCCTCTTTAAATACAACTTTCTTTTCATTCCTCATTCATGGTTTCTTAGCTAATAGGTTAGCCTCTACACTAACAACATTGCTATGCATTTGTTCAAGTGTTTTAGGGTTTCTTTCCCCTATCTGGTATGATATGTCAGCATCAAAACCATCAGGGAACTTAATTAATGCTAGGTCAGGTGGAGGCTTAATGTTGGTTGGAATTGCATTGTAGATGCTATTAAACCTAGTGCAATAGTCTTGAACTGACTCAATAGGAGCTCTTCTAATGTTTCATATTCAGAAAGTATTTGCAATGGGTTTTTCTTTCTCTCCCATCTATCAATGAATAACTTATGAAGATTGGCTAAGTCTACAATATGGTTGACAGGAAAGGCTTTGAACCATTTCTTGACATCCCCAGTTAAAGTTTGGGCAAACAACCTCATTTGGACATCTGCTTCATCTATATCATGCAACTCAAAAAAGTCAAACATCTTGTTTACATGCTGTTGGGAAGTGTAATGACCAGTAGCATCAAAAAGGAAAATCTTTACTCTAATAATCTACAGGCATGGTATGGAGTTCTGCTGGTAAAACAAGAGGTGCATATCAGTTTTCTATTGCTGTAAGTCTGGCTTGACTAAGGGGTAGAGTTGTAGTACTTGAGGAAGGACATGAAACTGATGGAGGTGAACTAGATGATGATGAAGATGGTTGATTAATAACTGGTTTAGGTGATTGGATTGTGGTAGATACAATTGGTGAAGTTGTGGTAAAAGAACAGGTATTTACAGTGAACGAAGTTTGTGCAAAAACTTCAGGGGCAGCAATAGTAAAGGAAGCTACTTCAACAGACTGTTGAATGTAAGAATCACCTATATTACTTATCAATTTAGAGGCCCAAGCTTCTATCTTGTCAAAAGTATCAACAACAAATTTATCTAAATCTGAATGAATAATACTTTTTGATTCAATGAGTTGAACAAACTTAGGGTCTAAGACTTTTTCATGGATTGCATTCTCAGATTTACTTCTAAATAGTGAGAGATCGAATGACAAGTTGAAAGGGATGTCCTCTAAAGTTGACAACTCCTCAGGGAGTGAATTGGATCTGACTAACCTACTACTACTGTCTTGAGTTTCTATTGTTTTAGATTGTCTTAAAATTCTTTTTGGGTCATCAACTATAGTTGCAGGGTTTGGATATGGGTTTGCCCTGGTATAGTGAATCTTTTTAGGAGCCAAAATTTTAAGTTTAAAAACTATTTTTATGAAATTTTTGAAAATTTTACTTCATAAAAATGACCTTAAGGGGCTCAAGATTAAATTTAAGGTCTCCTTAAAATTTTATGAGACTGAGGATAGAAGTCCCCGGTGTCGTTGCCAGAAATGTTGTCAATGTGTAGTGGAGTCGCCATGAATTCTATAAAATATGGGTTCTTTGACAATGGAGTCATCCTAAAAACTTTGAAGCTCTGGATACTTCGAACATGGAGTATCCAGGAGAATAATTCAACCTTCTTGTGTTTGATTACAGTTCACCATCAACAATGAGATCTGGAACTTGATACACTTTTATGAGGAAGATAAAATGTCTTCCCTAGTATGGTCGGCATAAATGTTATCACTTTGATATTTATTTTGAAGTATGAAGAAAGAAAAACCAAAGGTAACCATAAACCACTTTTGGAGATCAGGACCTAGCCTTCCTGATGCTTAGAGAGGGCTCTCTCTTTATAATTTAACCTTGTTTAGTTAAGATGAATTTAGGCTAGTTATTGCTTGCACTTGGGTTTTGTTTTGAAAATTTGGTGGTGGGATCACTTTACTTAGATGGACAGAGGTTTGACTTATACCATTGGGCTATGGAGTCAGATTTCTGACAAACAAGACTGGATTTAGTTCTAACAATAGTGTCTACAGGGCAAGATAAATGAGTTACTACATATCTCAAATGCTAAATGATGAATGGATTGAAATCAGATCCAGGGAGAAATTAAGGATTCCCTAGGATGGACTTTGGAAGGAATGAAAGATGTCAACCAGGATAGGAGAGCAATTAAGGGTTCTCAAATCCGGGTATTTGAGGAAAACATGTAAATGACTAACTATGCAAAAAAGAGTGTAATTAAACAAATTCTGAGTGATATTTCCAGTTAATTAATTTAGATTTTAGAACACATTTCAAATTATGAAAACACATAAGAAAGGTAAAAAAATCACGCAAAGAAATTACTTCACTACAAATGGCTCATCTCACGAATCCCGTAGCAAAACGTTTTTATTACTTGCTCCAGTCTGTTGACTTGAAAATTGTTAATCACCCTTAGGTTCAAGATCAAAATAACTCTACAAATGTAAAATAATCCACCCTAATACTTCAAATTTTTGAAGCATTTATACAAAAGGAATTACAAAATATCTAAAACTGCTTTCAGAACTATTCTAGGAAAAAAAGAATATCTTCTTGCAAGAAGATAGAGACAACTATTGAACCGCTACTTGTTGTCCCTGTTATTAAGGTTCTGAGGGACTTTTCTCTTTGATCTTTTGTCCTTTATGCTGCTTGGATGTTTGGTCTTTATGCTAGATGTACTGTTTTACTTTGACCTTTCACCTGATACTCTTTCATCTGATACAATTTAACACTGTTGACCTGTCAATATCCTTTTACCCTGTTGTTTCACTTTTTACCAGAGATTTATAATTTACTGTCCTTTTACTACAGTAAATCATTGAGTTTTTCCCATCTTTCTTCATCTGGTAATTGGATATTGATAATTTTTCTATATATCTCATCTGCCTCTGTATATTTGGCAAAAGTGTTCTTATTAATAAACAAGTGTTTTACCTCATGCTGGAGGTAAAATAAGTTTTCAAATTTTTGGTACAAGACTTTGCCTATTGGCATGCCCTTCATAGATGAAGTGATCACCTATTCTTTGGCCACTTTCCTGATCTTCTTGTTGTAATCTGCATGTGTCATTAACTTGTTATTTATAACTAAGGGATTAGGTAATCCCTTTTCCTTCAACAACTCAAACTTAGCCATGAACCTGTCAATAACTAGCTACATGTTTTGACACTTATCTTCTAGATTCAACATCAAATTCCTCTTGGTGAAGACTCTCTTGACTTCCAAAATTGTACCTGTCCTATCAGGTATCTCAAGCTCTTTCGGTTTATATTTATTCTTGAGTTGATGAAGTGGATGATTCTTGTTGCTTCCTCTGGAATATCTCGAAGTTTTGTTTTGACCCTTTCAATGGCTTTTGTTGCCTGCTTAATCAAATCAATCTGCTAAAAAATGACGTGGATAGATTGCCAAATATCATTGACAAAGTCAATGATATTGGCTCACAATTGCTATTTATTTTTTCCTATTGGTTCAGTCAAGGTCGGTTATTTTTCCAGGCTCTTTATCCTCTCATTCATCCTTGCGGCCTTTTGTTGTTCTTCCTTATGCATGATCTAGGCAAGTTTGCAATCTATCTCAAGGCTTTGACTTTCCCTTTCAATTTTTCATCTCATTGGTATGAATGGACATTTCTTCCATTTCTTTGACTAGCCTGTTCGCTTCTTCACTTGTGGAGGATGTTGCTATTGATCTTGATGCTGATGTAGTCAAAGTTGATGCTGGTAATGCAGTGGCCATTGGACCAGTGGGAGCTAATGCTCCTGCCAGAGTGGAAGGTACAACTGTGATTACTGTTGGAAGGACAGTTGGAAGAGCACTATCAATACTATCTTGTTTGAGATGAGTCAAGCTATTTAGTTCCTTTTCCATCTCCTTCAATTGGTCATTGAGTTGCACCACCAAGTCCATAATCTCCTCATGATTTTTTTGGCTTTCGAGGACTTCCTTTGTTTATGGGTGTTGTAACTAAGGTAGCTTGAGCTGTTTCTTGAGGGCTGCGATATCCTCATTCTTCTTCTTGATTAACTATTCAGTAGCCTTGATTGTAGGTTTTAATGAGGTACAAAAATTACTTGCATATGAATTTTAAAACACATAAAATAAAAAAATGTGAGAGCATAACACACAAAACGAATATACACAGAGATTCTCCCATGGATCCCAAAACCGAGACTACGAGCTTGATTTTTCACTATGTTCCTTTCAATGTTATAATACATATTTATACATGATGAAGCATCCAATACCATGGACCGAAAACCATCAAATCCAAAACCATGGACCAAAAACCATCTCATCCAAAAACATGTGCGAAAATTATGCACAGAAACACAAGTGGGTCCACCCAACGTAACATAGATTCCAAAACCAAATTTTTTTGGGTCGCTATCCCGGATCCCATAGAGTGGGGTTACCTGCACCCCTCAAACACCCTGTGACTGTCCCACTACGCAATCGACGCAATGAAGGGGGGGCTCTGCCCCCCTTCTAACCCCCCGGTTAACTACGTGGGCTAGTCGTAGAAAGAATATAACAAACCCAACATTCTCCCACTTGTTGTTTTCTTTCCACAGGGGTCCACAAGATAGCTTAGTCATTTATCCATCCCTACAATGCCCATTATTTCTCTACACCAAGAGAACTTCTTAGAGCTCACAGATTTTTTCAATGCATCTGCAATATTCTTCAAAGTGTCTACCTTTACCAGCAACACCTTTTTGTCTTCTATCATATCCCTCACAAAGTGATACTGAACATCAATGTACTTTGTCTTTGAATGATATGTAGGGTTCTTTCCTAAGAAAATTGCACTTTGGCTATCACAATCTATCCTTATAACTCCTTGCACTAACCCCATACTTGAACACAATCTCTACAACCCAACTGCTTCCTTGCTTGCATGAGTGGCTGCCATGTATTCTGCATCTATAGTTGATAGTGCCACTACAGATTTTTTCTTACTCATCCAACTGATTGCACCTTCAAATAGGTTAAAAACATACCCACTTGTAGATCTTCTCTAATATAGATCTCCAGCCCAGTGTGCATCAACAAAGCCACGAATATCCAACACTTTTTCCAATCCTGGTCTTCCTTGGTAGCACAAACCATAATCACTAGTGCCACCCAAATACCTGAAACCCGCTTCACTGTTGTCCAATGCTCCTTTCCTGGTTTTGACATAAACCTGCTCAATATTCCAACTACATGTGCAATGTCTAGTCTAGTACAGACCATTACATACATTAGGCTATTGACTGCTCTTGCATATGGAACACGGGACATGTCCTCTTCCTCTTATTGTGTCTTGGGACACTTGTTCAGTAGATAACTTTAAACCTACATGAATAGGAACCTTCACTGATTTACTATCCTGCTGTTAAATCTCTGCAATATTGTCTCGACATACTTCCTCTGGTTTAACCAGAGCTTCCTCTTTTCCCAATCCCTTTTAATTTCCATGCCCAAAATATAGTTTGTAGCACCAAGATATTTCATGTCGAATTTGGAAGACAATTGGGTCTTCAAATCTTGGATAGTTTCTTTGTCATTTCCAACCAACAACATATCATCCACATACAAGACCAAATAAATAACACGGTCAACAATTAATTTAAAATACACACGGTGATCTTCTTTGCTTTTGGTGAAGCCAAGTCCCCGCATAAATGTATCAAATTTCTGATACCACATCCTTGATGACTATTTTAACCCATATAGAGACTTCTTTAACTTGCATAGAAATTCTTGCTTACCCTTCACCACAAAGCCTTGAGGTTGCTTCATGTAGATTTCCTCATCCAGATCCCCGTGAAGAAATGTTGTCTTCACATCCATTCCTTCTACCTCAAAATCAAAAGCAGTAGTAGTAGATAAAAGTAATCTAATAGAATTTACCTTGGAAAAAGGAGAAGAAATATCACCAAAATCAATTCCCGTACCTGGGAATAACCTTTTGCTACCAATCGAGCTTTGTATTTCTCCACCTTTCCTTCTACATTTGTCTTCTTCTTGAACACCCATTTGCTACCAATGGCTTTCCTTCCAGTTGGAAACTCCATCAGTTCCAAGCCTCATTTTTGTGCAAAGATGCCATTTCATCAACCATGGCCTCTTTCCAGAGTTTTCCATCCTCTAAATCTACTGCCTCCTTCACAGTTATGGGATCATCATTAGTAATAGATAAAGCAAAATTTGAACAAAAAGTAGATGGACTATACGTTTTTGGCTGTCTTCTTTCTTGAACTGATCTTCTAACACCCGGAGTTTGTGGCTCTTCATCTTCTGATTCCTCCTCTGCTGTAGAGTCTAATTCTTCTTCCTTTAGCTCAAACTCTATCTTTTCAGGTTCCTTTGGTTGGACTTCATGTTTAATAACACCTTTCACCTCTCTGAACACCACATCTCGGCTGTACACAACCTTCCTTCTTACTGGGTTCCAAAGCTTATAACCCTTTAAACCATCCTTATACCCAATAAAGATGCACTTTTCAGATTTACTATCCAACTTGGTTCGTTTCTCCTTTGGAACATGTACATATTCATCACATCCAAATACCCTCAGATGTGAAAGAGAGGGTTTCTTACTAGTCCATACCTCTTGTGGATTTTTACCCTCCAATGCTGATGAAGGTGATTTGTTGACCAGGTAATATGCTGTCTCGACTGCCTTTGCCCAGAATTCCTATCCTTACCCAGCACCACGAAGCATGCTTCTTTCCTTTTCCATCAACGTCTTGTTCATTCTTTTTGCAACTCCATTTTGCTGAGGTGTATATGGAGTAGTCTTTTGCCGTGCTATACCACATTTCTTATAGAATTATTCAAATTCCTTATTGCAAAACTCTCCACCGTTAGCAATCCTCAACACTTTTATCTTCTTCTCTATCTGGTTTTCCACTAGAACCTTGAATTCTTTAAACTTGTCAAAGACTTTAGATTTCTTCTTAAGGAAATATATCCATGTATTTCTTGAGAAGTCATCTATAAATGATACATAGTACATAGACTTACCCAGTGATGGAACCTTCATAGGTCCAAACACATCACTATGCACAAGATCTAATATATGTTTTGCCCTCTTACCACTAGAGGGTAAACTCACCCAATTATGCTTCCCATATACACAATTTTCACAGAAATTAAAATCCAGAGAGCTATTACTCATATGTTCCACCATACCTTTACCATGAAGTATTCGAAGGTACTTCTCTCCAATATGTCCAAGTCTTTCTGCTCCACTTTCAGGAACCACAGAACTATTGCACCCATCAACAACCATGCTACCTTGCAGCTTGTATAAAGTTCCAATCCAAACTCCCCACATCAATACTAGTGCTTCCCAAACCATCTTGTAGGTATCCTTCTCGAACACTGTTTTTTACACCTGCATCATCCAACTTGCTTATAGAAATCATATTTCTGGCCAATGTAGGAATATGTAGAACACCCGGAAGTGTTCTAACCCTTCCACCTTGCAATTTCAACTTTACTTTTCCACAACCAATGATTCTAGCCTTCCTATCATCCCCTAAGAAGACATCACCACCATCGTATTTCTCATACTCGTAGAACCACTCTCTATGGGGAGTGAAGTCAAAGGATGCACCTGAGTTAATCAACCATGCCTCATGATCTACATGTGTACTTGAAGAAGCCAAGTACACATCCCCACATTCATCTGAGGTGGTTTTCGTCTCTACAGAAGGAGAATCATCAAATCCCTTTCCTTTATCAGGAGCTTTAGATTTATAGTCCCTTTTGTAGTGCCCTTCTTTTCCGCATTTCCAACACACCACCTTTACAGGTTTTCGTGGAGATTTATATCTCCCACTTGATGACTTATTTTTGTTTCTGTTCTGGGACCATCCTCATACAGACAAGGCATCACCATTCTGGCTCTCCATATTTTTCCATCTCATCTCCTCTGTTAGTAAGGATGAGACTATTTCATCAAACTACAAGGCAGTTGCATTACTACTTATTGCAATAACCAGACTATCCCACGAATTTGGTAGAGAACACAACAAACTGATGCACTTATCTTCATCTGAAATTTTAATATCAATAGATGCTAACTGACTTACCAAAATATTAAATGCATTCAGATGCTTTGTCACCGAGTCTCCATCTTTCATCCTCAAGTTATACAGCTTTTTCCGTAGGAGCAATTTATTCACCAGAGACTTAGATTGGTACAAAGTCCCTAACTTGTCCCACAAAGCCTTTATTGTAGCTTCCCCTGATACATTTAGCAATGGTGATCTGAGACACACAATATTGTGCTCTTTGCCTTGCGATCCAACTTCTTCCATTCTTCATTGGACACTCCCAGTGGTTTAGTACTTGGATCTACCGTGATCCACTAATATTTGTCCACCAACAGATCCTCCATCGTGAGTTTCCACAACTCAAAACTCTAACCATTAAATTTCTCGATCTCTATATTTCCACTGCTCGCCATATTCTTTCACCACCAGATCGATCTCGCAGATCTCCCACTGAACAGGGTCTACCATATGCCCAAGTGAAACCCCTCAGTAACAAAGGCATCCTCTTGAAGCCAAAACAACTCCAATACCGAATGTAGGTTTTAACCCCATACAAAAATTACCTGCATATGAATTCTAAAACACATAAAATAAAAAAAAATGTGAGAGCATAACACATAAAACACATATACACAGATATTTTCCCCTGGATCCCAAAACCGAGACTACGAGCTTTATTTTTCGTTATGTTCCTTTCAATTTTATAATACATATTTATACATGCCGAAGCATCCAATACCATGGACCGAAAACCATCGCATCCAAAAACATGTGCAAAACTCATGCACAAAACCATAGGTGGGTCCGCCCAACCTAACATAGGTTCCAAAACCAAGATTTTCCGGGGCACTGCCCCGAACCCCATAAAGTGGGGTTACTTGCACCCCTCAAACCCCCTGTGACCCCCCCCACTATGCAATCAGCGTAACGAAGGGGGGGCTCCGGCCCCCCTCTAACCCCCCGATTATCTACATGGGCTAGTCGTGGAAAGAATATAACACAACCCAACATTGATGTCCTTTGGGTCATGGCCCAGTTCAATAACCAGGTCCTCCAAGGACTTTATCCTAGTGTCTTTGGCGCTGGAGGAGGCCTTTTCCAGTTTTTACTCAGCTGTCACATTATCCAATTAATATTTCAATTTGAATGTTGCCATGGCCTTTGCTGTGAGGGTGGAGTAGATCATTTCTCCAGCTTGCTTGTGAAATTCGATCTGATCAATCGGATGAACATCCCTAGCCAAGACCTCAAAATTGGTCTTCTTGTAGTTTGCTAAGGTTTTGGGCTGCTGTATAGTGGGCTGTAGGAATGACACCTACTTTTTTCCTTCTTTGATGGCAAAGGCTGACATCAATATGTTCTGGTTTGGTGGTGTCATCTTCAAGTACTTGGCATATGTTTTTGCCTTCAACTTTTCGTTTCTCATTTTTATTTCCTTAAATCTTTCTTTGATATCTGTTTCTTCCCTGTTTCTTTTAGGATTCTTCTCATCATTTATAGGGGTCTGAATGACAGGAGGACTGTTCATTGGCTCTCCTAACTCTAGAACTTAGAAGAAAGAGCTGTGGTCAAATTGTTTCTCTAAATCAATCATGGTGTTCTCCACATCCACAATTGTGCTATCCATGTCAATCAATGTATTCTCTACCCATTCTGATTGATTAGCATATTGTTCAATGTAAGGTCTTGAGTAGTGAATGTAAGGTCCCAACTTGACCTTTTGTCTGAGCTTGTTTATAACCCCATGAGGGTCATAATCCCAAATGAAACTATTCCTAAATTGCATTTCTTGGAGCATCTTATTAGCCTTAGGTCCAACCTCTTTGGTGTTGCAGATGAATGGGCCCATTTGGTTTTTCATCTTAAATTGTGTCTTCTTCCTAGTATCTAGGAAGTTGACCTCATATGCACTTATGATTTGCCTGAAGTATTCAAGGGAAAATATCCTCATGGGGAGGTATTTAAGCAATTTGTAGGGGGCTAGCTCACAACCATAGATCCTGATTTCAGTGTGATTCTGGTAGAGGTACTAGTCTCCCACCTTTCTATTCTTGGCCAGTTGCAGTACTCTTTTAATTTCTGGGCTGATTCTAGGCTAAATCTTAGAAGTCAACATGTTCATGACTGGGTATACAAAAGAGTCTATGAAGTCTTTGTATAAGGTGGAAAACTTGTGGACCAAGGGTGTCCAGAAGATGACTGAGTTTTTCTTTCCCTTGGTATCCAATTTCTAGATCTTCAAAGGGAATTTATCTATTTGGTAATAGAGGAACATATGAAACAACATTGAAGAGTATTTGAAAACTCTTTCAGTGGGTAGTCTATTCTAGAAGGATCTATTCTGATTCCATCTTTAGATATGATATCTCCCAATAGTTTTCCCTCTTCCAAACCAAAGAGTGTTTTCTTGGGATTTAAAGAAATCGCAAATTTTCTACATTTGATAAATACTCTTCTTAGGTGGTCTAGGTGTTCATTGTCAGATTTAGAGAAGACTGTGATGTCATCCTAGTATACTACTAGGAAATCATGGATCTCCTTAGCAAAATATAAATCCATAGCTCTTTGAAATGTG
This sequence comes from Pinus taeda, assembly GCA_000404065.3. NCBI lineage: Eukaryota > Viridiplantae > Streptophyta > Pinopsida > Pinales > Pinaceae > Pinus > Pinus taeda. Next base: position 143,490 of record APFE030168830.1, read on the forward strand.
GCACCCGCATTCATTAATACAAAAGGCATCTTCAAATATTGAAGTACCCCATGGAGTAGTAAATGCAGTTTTGGCTTGGTCCTTAGGTTGGACTAAGATCTGGTTATACCTAGAGAATCCATCTAGTAATGAAATCCTAGATGAGCCTGCTACCCTATACAGTATATGGTCCATTTTTGGTAGAGGATAGTTATATTTTAGTGAGACCTTGTTTAAATTTCTAAAATCTACACAAAGTCTAATTTGACCGGTCTTTTTCCTAGTTGTGACTAAGTTTGAAATCTAGTCTTAGTATCTAATGGGGGCTATTATTTGGGCATCAAACATTCTTTTGACTTCCTTCTCAATAGAGGGCATAAGAACTGCGTTTATTCTCCTAAGTTTCTATTTGAAAGGTTTATGATCTTCTTTTAGAGGTATTTTGTGTTGGATTATGCTGGTGTCATAAGATTTTAAGTCTTCATACCTCCATGCGGATACATCCTCTAACTCTTTAAACAAATTGATGTATTTAACCTTTTACTCTGGAGGTAAGGCCTTTGATATTTTGATGAGTTTTTGTTTATCGTCAGTCCCTATGTTAACCTCTTCTATGTCAGCTCTCAAAGGTTCCATCTTTGGTTTCCTAGCTACATCATTAGAGTCAAACAAATCATGTAAAGGTACTAATCCTTTAGGCAAAAAATTATTTTTCAGATTAAGGATCTCAGGATCATCATTCATTATTTCTTCAATCTCTACATTCTCTAAACTATCTATTTCTACTCTAGTAAATTTAGTTGGTTTAGATACATCTAAAATGTTTTCATCTAGGTTACTTTCTATATTATTGTCTATTATACAATCAGTATATATCTTGCAATTCTAAAAGTCGCCTTCATTGTTCATGAAATCGTAAATCTGAGAATCCTGGGAGAAAATCTACCAATACTTCAGGTTGTCTGGTATAACAGGCCCGTGTTTGACTTCTGCAGTGTACTGATGGTTGGGTTGAAATGGAAACTTACAAGTACTAGTAAAAGTGGACAAACAGTGGGCCTACATGTTTTTGTTTCTAGGAATGGCAACAAAGTTTGATTCTAGTAGGTCTTTGATCAAGTCTAGAACAATATCCCTATATTAACCAGAAGATCTAATAATAAAATACAATTATTTTCAACCCCAAACAATTCCTGGACAAGTACGATCTATCTCTCTACTTCACACACCAGCTCAAGCCAAAACTTAGCCAAATATGTTGCCTGCCAAGCCACTACTTCCTTGTGCATTTCCTGAGAGAATTAGGACATATTTAATTGTGAAATCCTCACTCCATAATGTTTAATCCATCCATAGGCCATCAACTGATTGCATGCACCATCTGTACTAGTAAAATTATACAACTGATTGTACATCGTCCCTGAACTCCAATATCAACTGGGTCTTCATTTGAAAAGGCATTCATGAGCTATTTATGAGTGAATATTCAGTTAACTGGTGTGGTATTGGTGATGCACTAGCGCACTACTAGACTTTTACTAGTTCTTCCAATAGTTACAACAAGTTTAACTGACTATAACTTAGTTAGTCTGAGTTATCTAATTACAACTCAAAAATACTCAACCTGGGCCCCTAAAATTTAGAGATCACTCTACATGACTCTAGATAGACTCCCAACTCAAATTTACTGAGCCAACTAAGTAAACTTAACTTAGTTAAATCCTACAAGCTATTATGAGAATAGAATTACAATTTAATTCCTAATTTAATTCAAGGACAAATTAAATTATAATTTTTAGACGCTAGTTTTTAACATTTCTTGTTGCTATTTCAACACTCCCTCTCAACAAGAAAGGAATTAAATTCTATCCCAATCCGGTACCTTTGGAATGTTCTACATGCAGCACTTCTCTCTAGTGTTGTTTCTACTACAACTTTTGAGACTAAAAAAGAACATCCAACTTGAATCAGTATGATGCATCTGTCACCAAAGTGTTTGACTGGTACTAGCTTTGCCTCTGTCAATTGAAAACTCTATGCTTCTGCTGACTCTTCCTCTGTTTCATCTGCACTACTATTAACTCTACTCTACGCTCTCCAATATCTGAGTGTTTCTATCCTTTGCCTCTGTGACTTTGATATTTGACTGCATCAATTGCCATTAATCCATCATGCTATTGTGTACTATGGACTCTCATAGCAGGGTAATGATCCATGGGAGAAAACATTTCAATGGACACTACCCAAATCTCTACACTCTTGGGACTAATACTTCACATCGCCCCACCTCTCACCTAGAGTTATGGGTACATGTGCTCCCTCTGTCCACTTGGATCAAAATCCCCCCCTACTGGAGGTCTCTACTTGAGTGGATGGCTCCACTCGGTCTCCTCTCTGTTTGAGTGGATGTCTCCACTCGGTCTCCTCTCTGCTTCTCCAATTGTGGCTACTCTACAACTAGCTGAGGCTACTTCTAAGGCTGCATATTGAGAGGTAATTTATGCTCCCTCCCAACCACCAAGTCTCTAACCATTGCCTTTCTCCTCAAGGCTTTGCATGCATCTTATACCTCAAGTGCATACAGGTTCTTGACTCATACATGGATCCATTTCACTTGTCACGCAAAATTTTCTAAAACAAAAAAGTTGATTTTAAATCGGCGATATCTCCCTCATTCGAACTTTGATTTAGTCCTTTTTTTTTGAATTTGGGTATCTTTTCGCAAGGAATCCAGATCTGCAATTTGTTTTTGAAAATTTTCAACAAAAGATTTCAGATCTTCTTTGCAAACTCTCCACCCAAAAAATTCATGCTCCTCAATCTGCCAATATAAATTATCACAACTCCTTTTCTATCACTAAACATTGGCTCACTAATATTCCCACTAGCAGCCTTCTAACTCCATTAATAAGTCTGCACATAGGGTCTTCTAGATCTGCCTTGAACTAGAGGTCCATCAATCTGCAAGGATAACTTCAAATTCTGCTCTTCTATTGTGAATTCAGTTGTGATACCATGTATATTTTTACTGTAGATTAAACAACTTATGTGATATGCTAAAACACAAGACAATAATCTACTCTACTCTTTAGTGGAAACCAAAATCGGTCGATGAAAACAATAAGCAGAAAATGAGGAATATCAATTGAACATAACACAATATTTCTCTGCAGAAATAAACTGCTCAAAACCTTGACTATCTATATTGCATTAACCAGAATATATGAGAAGAAAATACAATGCTTGTTCAACCTCGAGCAATTCCTTCACAAGTACAATATATCTCTCTACTTCACAAACCAACTCAAGCCAATACTTAGCCAATGTTATAGACATATTTGGGCACTTCAACCCCAATATTATATGTTGATAAACTAGGGCTCTTCAACCCCTAAAATATTTGTTTTATACCCTAAAAGAACATGGTCATCTGATTACATCATTCCCCAAAAGTTCCACCTGAAAAACCATCCAGAAATGGCCTAAACTAAACCATACTGACTGCTCCACTGGAAAGGTGTGATGCATACGGTGTACTACACTGGCCAGGTGTGATGCATACTGTCTGGGCCTTCTATAGGGTGTGATGGGCAAGGATGGACAAATGTTCGAGATAGTTTTCTAGGTGGTTTCTCATGGAATCTTCTAGAAACTTCTCATATGACACTTGCCTCTCTGAATTCGCCCAGGGATGAGTAAGAGATCCAAGAAATATCCAAGTGGAACCAATTGTAACAAGTGGAATGACACTAATCAAAACCCCAGAGATGACTCACACCCTTGCACACATCTATAAATGGATCCCTCATCTAAGAGATCTGGAGGCTGGAATATTGTGAATTGCAAGCAAGTGCTAATAGTTTGTATTTGAGGAAAAGAGCATTGCATTGTTGGTGTGATCTTGTTATTTCATGAGGCGAAGAGGGTTTCATGTTGGGAGGATGATGCTGGATCAGAAAACTGGGTTGTAATTCTTCCTTCCATATAACTGTGCAATTGTGAATGCTATTGTATGTTCATTATACATCTCATTCTATAATTTTTATGATATAATAGATCAAGATGCTTTGATGGTTCTTTGCTGCTGTGTTCTACAGGTACTCTCCAAGCAGGATAAGTACGGGGAGGAGTTGTGAGCTCTGTCAAGGGGGAGAAAGATCGAGCAAGGGATTAAGCGGAAATTTCAGGTTGGTTCCTTTGTCTTTCTCTTATCTATCATACATAGAAGAAATCGTGAATTGCTTTAAATTGTTGTTTCTAGGGTAGCTGCCAAACCTAGAGGGTTAGTCAATCGAAAAGACACTAGTTTTCCTAGAAACAAAATGGTGACTCTGCTTGGGAGAGTTTAGATGTTTTTTGGTTGTTATTGTTTGTTTTATAAACTATAGACAGAGCCTGAAGTCAGCCAGTTAGCCTTCGAACTGCTCTTGGTTTGCAATTGCATAGTAGATGAATGCTGCTTCAGTCAATCTCTGGTTTAGTTTATAAATTAAACATTTGACTTACAAGCATTCTAGATGCCCTTTTGGTAGCTTAGTAACCTCTCAAGACTTGCCTCTCTACTTTTCTTTTTACTATCCATCATAGCTCAGCTTAACTCACTAAAACAGCTGCACATCTGAGCCAAAACCCACTTCAGTTGCGCTTCCTGGCCCATCGCACTATCTGCCATTGTAAACCAGTATGCATCACCTCTTGAGTGTGTAAAGTGCGATGCACCCCTGTTTCTATGAGGCCCAGGTGCAATGACTGATTGAACTTATTTCCATTCTAGAAATTGGGGGTTTTTGTCCTTGTTTTCAGTTTCATTTAGTTGTTTTGTTGCTTATGAACAATGCCTCCTTACCAAAGCCTGCTTGCATCACATAGATCAGCCTCCATGGATTAGGATTAGTAAATGTTTTTATGTATTTGTCCATCATTTACAATCCTTTGTTGAAAATTTTCTTAAATTGATCTGTCGCTTTGGTACAAAAATTGTCGTAACTATCGTTTTGTGTCAAAAGGAGAAGTGTTGTGGATTCTTCCTTCCCGGAATAGTCGACTGAACTTTTCATCATGTATTTGGTTTGATTTTTTTTATTTGAAGTGTCAAAAGAATTTTTTATTCGAAATTGAAAAGTGTCGTTTAGTCTTCCTTTCTCTTTTGAAGAAGGAATCGTTGAAAATTTCGCTTTGAGTAAAATATTTCAGATCTTTGTTACATTTAGTTTTCCTTTTTTGCATTTTTCACATTAAGGGGAATGGAAACAATTACATGCGTGCAAATTTAGTTTGTGTGCAAAAAATGATTAAGGAAATTGTGCCAGTGTGTGCTCTTTTCTCTTTGTTTGAAAGAATTGTAATCTTCTTTCCCTAGTAGCTAGGATTTTCATTGCTCAAAATAAACAAAGATTGTTTATCATTGTAGATTGCATTTTAGGAATTTCAAATTAGCATCATGTGGTGAACCATTGAAAGGAAAACTTTAAACAAGATCAACTCTAAAATAAATTTCAATGAACCTAACAATGCTTTATAACTTAACGCAACACATCTAGAGGTCTAGGCTAGAGACGTGTTTCGGCATTGTAAAAACTAGTAACTATTGTTTTCATCGAAGGTTGGGTAATTCCTCCTCCTTGATATGACAAGTGCTAGCACGGACTTGTGCTCCCTATATCATCGTGTAGATATTGGGAGACCACAATAGGCTTATATCCTTTAGCCATAGGAATCTGAGTCTGCCGCCTCATTGATCACAATGCACTGAACACAGCATTCTGGAAGATTGATTGCCGTACATAAGTCCTTGGTAATTTCTCTTTAATTTATCACCAAGGCGTATATTGTAGTTTTGTGATTGGTTTGGTAATCCCTTTGCCTAGATTTTCCAGAGTAGTCATTTTTGTTCCTTTTCGACTCTTTAAAAGAAAAGGGCCATCTGAGCACTTGTCACGTCAGGCTCATTAAAAATCGAAGGCGACTAGAGTTATATTTAGCTTTTTCTCAACTCTTAAACATTGAAAAAGAAAAGTTGTGTCAAAGCGTCATTAAAATTAATTGAAATCAGAATAACACCCCCATTCCTTAATTGATCTTAGATTGAAACATATGGCGACAAATCTGGAGTCCACCGATCAAGGAATTCCTTTTGATGGGAATCCTCATCCTTTTTCTTCTTTCGGAAATACTGGTGCACCTTATATGGCTACATTGTCCCTTCTAGGATTTACCATTGGCTTGCCAGTATGGCTGTTTTCAACATCCTTGGTTCAAAATGTTGAGACTTCACTAAAATCAAGTACACCTCCAACTAGACGAAATCAACCTCGAGTTGTTCCTAAAGTTGACCCTTTGCCTTCTTCCTTGTTTGTTTCTTCCTCCCCTTCTTCCTCTTTGCTTGGTGAAAGTATGGGTACTAGTAACCAGGTGACTAAGAAGAAGAAGAAAGCGAAGGAGAAGAAGAAGAAGCTAATTTAGCAAGGGTGCAACCAAGAAACCATTGCTCTGAATGCAATATTTGATGAAAATCCATCCATTAAGCCTCACAAAGTCAAATATCCATGCATAATTTGTGCAGAAGACCATATCCATTGAAATTGTCCTTACTTTCCTCGGATCTTGAAAGAATGGTCTTCCTGTTCACACCATCCCATGTCATCAACCTTTGGAGATCATGTTGTTATCACACCATCAACTAGTGATAGTAAAGTTCATGGACGGAAGGGAAAAGTCAAGCTTCCATGTAAGTTATGTGAAGGCATTCACCCCTTTCACCTTTGTCCCTATTTGGATGAAGCCAAAAGAGTGTTGGATAATCATCTTGCTTCACCACAATGACTTCCATATGGTTATAGGAAACTCTCCCTAAGTCCTTCACTAGTTGATGAACCGACTGACCAAAATCAACCGTTGGTCGAAACCACTCTCTCTGAAAGTGAATCCTATGAGTCTATACCCGTCCAAAATCAATAGGCCAAGGTAACAATAGACCCGATTTCACCTTCAGCTAATCTCACCTTTCCCGAAGAGAGTGAAAATCGTACCACTCAAGTTCTTTTTGTTTCCTTAGATTCAAATGAGCTTGGGGGCAATCCACCTGTTCCATCAAGATAGGAGAAAAATCCTCCAGTTCTCGTAACTCAAGGGGTTAATTCTCCTGTTTGTACGGTACCCCCTCCAAGTAGTCTAGTCACTTCCTTTGATTGGAATTGACTGATAGGATCCAACCTTGCTTCTTATGTGCCTTTCCAGATCATAGTACAAGTTTGTAATATTATTGTAGCTAGCACTATTATAGACGAAGTTGCATCAGTGAGTATCCTTTCCTCAACTTCTTGGTAGGCACTCGGTTCGCCACTGCTTGTGCCTGTTACAAAGAATCTTTTGGGCTTTAACAAAGGAACCAGTTAACCGTTAGGGATCCTTCCTCAGTTACCTATCACTTTGGGAGAAAAAACCATTTATCTAAACGTGATGGTAGTCCCAGGACCTTTAGATTACAATTTACTTCTTGGGTGTGACTATGTTTATCACATGGGAGCTATTGTTTCAACACTCTTTTGAGTGATTTATTTCCCGCATGATGGTAGGATTGTCACCATTGACCAGCTTTCGTTTCCCGGTCCAAATATAGCTCCTAGTCAACCACCATCCCTAAATGGTCCATTTATACCAATGGTATCATCCCCGCCACAGGTTAATTATGTGGAAACCTCTTCCATACCCGCATCGACTGACGATCAATTCAGTGATGTTGTACATTATGTACTGGGGGCATCAGAACCAGATCTTTCCTTCATGACCACTTATGAGTTGTGATTGAAGGAAGCCAAGGATAGTTCATTGTCTTGTATCAACCTCGTTAAAGAATGAAAACAAGTGTTTGAGGATAGTTTGTTGTCTTGTGTCAACCTCGTTAAAAAATGAAACAACCCCCTTGAGGATAGTTCGTTGTATTGTGTCAACCTCATTAAAAAATGAAACCAAGGGTCTATGAGCAGAGTTCCTTGTCTTGTGTCAAGCTCGTTAAAAAACGAAACAAGGACCCCTGGAGGAAAGTTCCAAGTCGAGTCTTTGATTAGATATTGTAAAATTCCAGTCGAGTCTTTCACTTGATCTCGTAAAAGAACCTTCATTCCATCCACCTAATTGCCATGAGTAGTCTGGTGAATGTAATGAAGCTTAGGGGGCATGCACCCTTGTCTATTCTGCGGATGAACCTAGTTGAAAAGATAAGTTTCCCTGTAGGTTATGTGATTGGTTTGACACACCATTCACCTTTGTCTATTCTACGGACGAATCCAAGGAAGTGTTTTGTCTTCTAGACAAAACCATCCTAACTAACCTCAGTAGTTTCCATATGGTTACAGAAGACTCTCCAGGACTTCATCATGCTGCGGGCATGCAATTTTTTTTTTTTTTTCCAATTTTTAGTTTTGTCGTTTTTGGCTTTTTAGTTTTGTCTTTTCTAGCTTTTTAGTTTTGTCGTTTCTAGCTTACGTAAAAAATGAAACTAAAACCGAGCGGAGTTCCCCCACGGTTCAAGCTCGTTAAAAAATGAACCCACCTGGAGTAATTAACCTTTGTGATTGCCATTCTATCAGCCTTTTGAACCTTGGTTGTGTACCTCTCATCACCTCCATTCTTTTGGCCAATCATACGCTTCCACCTTGGTTGTTTACCCTTTTTGAGGAATAGTGGCAGCGAGTGGTCTTATTAGCCAACCTCTTCATAGAAACAACCATGTTTTGTGAAGTTCCAAGCTTACTCGGAACCGGTTGCTACCCTAAGCACCACTTGTTTCTCAAAATCAAGTCTCCTTTAAACCCTTTTCAGACTCATTAAATATGAAAAGATTGTTGAGCACCGGCCTTTCCATCTCATCAAAGTGATTGGAAATGTCATTCCTCTTGTATATTTTAATCTTTTTGGGACCTGAGGGATTATCTCACAAAAATATCGAGCAACGGCCTTTCCAGCTCGTTAAAGTGATTGGAAATGTCATCCCTCCTTTTAATCTTTTTCGGACCTGAGGGATTATCTCACAAAAAAGATCGAGCGCTTGTCTTTTTCGGCTCATTAAAGTGATCGGAAAAGTCATCCATTTTGTATTATTTTATCCTTTTTCGGACTTAAGGGATTATTCTACGAAAAAGAACTTCTGGAGCTTTCTTTTCGTCCCTTTTCAAACTATGTAAACATGAAAAGGACTGAGTTATCCTTGTTGTTAAACTCGTTAAAACAATAGCGACAAACTTGTCCACTCTAGACAAGACCGAGTTTCACTATTGCTAGACTCGTTAAAACATAGCGACAGGTTTGCCCGAAGGGAAATCTATAGAACAAGCATATGTTATCCTCCTCAAGCTTGACAAAAATAAAGTGGTACTGGTCAGCAATGACTGGGGAAAAAGGGAAAAAACTTGAAGAAATTTATGGTAGCAAGTTGCTCTTAAACATGACACTTCCACTCCATCACCATTATTGAGTCGGGTTGGGTTATTCCGTTCATTGGTCATCTCACCGTTGGTATTTTACACCATCCATATTTTGGGGTTAATGCTACCAATCTATCTCAATGTCCCCGACATGTTCAAGAGAAGTAATTCAGTTGAGAAACCACAATCCAGTTAACGCCTCATCCATTGCAATACCTCCAACCTTCATTTTTTCATGACTGCCATTCCTGAACCTTGTGCCGTCAGATTGTTTTCACCTCCAGAAATCATTTGCTTTGTTTCATGTTGTATATTTGGGATACATCAAGGCCCTCTAATGACAAGTCACTTCTTGTTGATATCAGCTCATTATCCAAGAAGTTGACTTAGAAACACCTGTTTCAGTGCTTTGAAGCTTGCATGCCTCAATGGAAAGTTTCTCACTTCCAGCGACAGGTTGACATTAATGGCCTTCGACCGAAAGACTTTGCGTGGTGTTCGACATCGGATCATATATTCACACCATGTGAATTGTACTGTGGTACCTTGAGGGTCATTATCATTATTGGTGATTCCTCTCGCGCATGTTAACAACTCACATTATTGGCTGGTAATCAGGTGATGTCTTTCCATGTTCGACTTCAAAACATCTCCTCACATGGATTGACTTGTACATCGGGTGAAGATTGAACGAGTTTGAAGACCCCAGATCTAGTTTCATCCATCTGGGCTGCGATATATTCAGGGATATAAAAACATCAAATGTACAAGGGCACTGCACAGATGGTCATCCGAACCAAGGATGATGACTCTACATCATGAAGAATCACCAGTCTGCATTTGTAGATGACTATCTGTTCTATGTACATGAAATGAATTTATAAATTTGAGCATGGGAATGCCCGCCTCAGCTAGATCATGAAAATTTTATTATGATGATGTATTGTAGCTTATGCAGGTCACCTTCTAGTTTGAAACCTCAGATCCTCATGATAAAGTATTTCACCCGACATCAAGATTTACGACTTCATGCTTTAGGGGGCAACTATTATAGACATATTTGGGCACTTCAACCCCAATCTTATATGTCAATAAAATAGGGCTCTTCAACCCCTAAAAGAGTTGTTTTATACCCTAAAAGAACATGGTCATCTGATGACATAATTTCTTAGAAGTTCCACTTGAAAAACCATCTAGAAATGGCCTAAACTGAACCATACTAATTGCTCCACTGGCAAGGTGTGATGCATACTGAGTAGTACACTGGCCAGGTGTGATGCATACTATTTGGGCCTTCTAGAGGGTGTGATGGGCGAGGATAGACAAATGTCCAAGGCAATTTGCTAGGTGGTTTCTCATGGAATCTTCTAGAAACTTCTCCTATGACGCTTGCCTCTTTGAATTTGCCCAAGGATGAGTGAGAGATCCAAGAAATCTCCAAGTGGAACCAATTGTAACAAGTGGAATGACGCTAATCAAAACCCTAGAGATGACTCACACCTTTTCACACATCTATAAATGGATCCCTCATCTAAGAGATTCAGAAGCAGGAATATTGTGAATTGCAAGGAAGTGCTGATAGTTTGTATTTGAGGAAAAGAGCAGTGTATTGTTGGTGTGATCTTGCTATTTCATGAGGTGAAGAGGGTTTGATGCTAGGAGGATGATGCTAGATCAGACAACTGGGTTGTAATTCTCCCTTCTATTTAATAAAGTTCTTCAAGTTTCCTTCCATATAACTGTGCAATTGTGAATATTATCATTTGTGAATGCTATTGTATGTTCATTATACATATGATTCTATAATTTTTATGATATAATAGATCAAGATGCTTTGATGGTTCTTTGCTACTGTGTTTCTACAGGTACTCTCCAAGCGGGATAAGTACGGGGAGGAGTTGTGAGCTCTGTCAAGGGGGAGAAAGATCTAGCAAGGGATTAAGCAGAAATTTCAGGTTGGTTCCTTTGTCTTTCTCTTATCTATCATACAGAGAAGAAATCGTGAATTTATTTAAACTATTGTTTCTAGGGTAGCTGCCAAACCTAGAGGGCTAGTTGATCGAAAAGACACTAGTTTTCCCACAAACAACCAGATATGTTGCCTTCCAAGCCCCTACTTCTTTGCTCAATTTCTAAGAGAATTAGCCCATATTTAATAGAGAAATCCTCACTCCATAACTACGCAATTCATCCATAGGACCTCAACTAATTTCATGCACCATATGTACAATTCATAAAATTATACAACTAATAATACACTGTCCTTGAACTCCAATTTCAACCGGGTCTTCATATGAACTGACATGAATGAGTTATTTGTGAGTGAATCTTCAGTTAACTGGTGTGGCACTGGAGATGCACTAGTGCACTACTCCAATACTAGATTGTTTTGGACCCTATATTATGTGCGTGGACCTACCTATCGTTTTGTGCATGGATTTGCCACATGGTTTTGGGAACGATGGTTTTCGGTCCATGGTATTTTGTAGATCCGGTCAAGGGAACTACAGTTATGTTCTAATCCAGGGTTAATGGATTGGTGTTTATGGATTCTTTAGCATGCATATATATGTAATGTAACATTGAAAGGAACATAATGAAAAATCTATCTGGTAGTACTGATTTTTGGATCTAGGGGAAAATATTTGTGTATATCTATTTTATGTTTTATGCTCTCGCCATTTTTTATTTTCTATTTTTAGAACTAGTATGCAAGTAATTTTTGTACGGGGTTAAAACCTACATTTTCTATCATATGTGTTTTGGATTAAAGGGGATGCCTTTGTTGTTGATAGGTTTTGGTCGGGCCTGTGGTAGACCCTGTTCAGTCAAAGATCTGTGGGATCAATTCTTGTCATGAAAGAAGATGGTCAACAGTGGAAAGATAGAGATCGAGAAATTTAATGGTTAGAGTTTTGAGTTGTGGAAACTCAATATGGAGGATCTGTTGGTGGATAAAGATCAGTGGATAACAATAGATCTGGGTACTAAACCAATGGAAATTTCCGATGAAGATTGGAAGAAGTTGGATCAGAAGGCAAAAATCATAATACGATTGTGTGTCTTAGATCCAATATTGTTGAATGTATCAGGGGAAGCTACAATGAAGGATTTGTGGGAAAAGTGATCCAAGTGGATGTTGGTGGCCACCCACCTATCCCATTTGGACCCCCACAATTGTCTCTTTCAGTTTTTTAGTTTCCGTAATTGTAGCACAATTTACCATTTTTAGCAGTTTTTCGGGTCCTGAACTTTCGTAGCTATTTTGAGGCCCTAAACGATGTTTTTTGGGAAATTTGGGAGCAACATGGGTCCATGGATTGATGTTGTTCTTCCCAAATTTATGGTTCTCGGATAAATCTTTCTAACGAGCTATTGTACGCATCAAACAAAGATCGGGTGCCAAAGTTACGACCACAGGAAATTGATGTACCAATTTACCCAAATAGGGCCCACAATTTGTTGTTTCATCTTCTAGGGTTAGGTTTTGGGATGTTAAGGGTTTTCCATTGTTTCTCAACAATAAATAGGCCTTCAATCCTCATTGTAACATAGTTCAGAGGCATGTAGCCACCACATATCTTCTCAGAGATAAACTAGCATCGCCCTAGCTGGTTTCTTTCCATTTCTGTTTGTAAACCTATTTCAGTATTTTACAGTAATGAAATGAAGTATTATTTCCGCTGGATATCTATATTAATGGTTATATCTGTAATTTGTTGCATTCCTATTTAAATTCAGATCAACAAGTTAGGGACTTTGTACCAATCTAAGTCTTTGGTGAATAAACTGTTCCTACAGAAGAAGCTGTATAACCTAAAGATGAAAGATGGAGACTCGCTGATAGAGCATCTCAATGCATTTAATATTGTGGTAAGCCTATTATTATCTATTGATATTAAAATTTCAAATGAAGATAAGTGTATTAATTTCTTGTGTTCTCTACCAGATTCGTGGGATAGTCCGGTTGTTGCAATCGGCAACAATGCAACTGCCTTGTAGTTTGATGAAATAGTCTCATCTTTGCTGTCAGAGGAGATGAGATGAAAAAATATGGAGGGCTAGAATGGTTATGGCTTGCCTGTACAAGGACAGTCCTAGAATAGAAACAAAAAATAAGTCCTCAAGTGGGAGATCTTAATCTAGAGGGAGATCTAAATCTCTAGGAAAACCTGTAAAGGTGTGCTGGAAATGTGGAAAGGAAGGGCACTACAAAAGGGATTGTAAATCTAAAGCTTCTGAGAAAGGAAAGGGATCTGATGATGCTCTTTTTACAGAGGTGAAAACCACCTCAGATGAAGGCGGGGATGTGTACTTGGCTTCTTCTTTAAGTACACATGTAGATCATGAGGCATGGTTGATTGACTTAGGTGCATCCTTTCACTTCACTCCCCACAGGGAGTGGTTCCACGAGTATGAGAAATATGATGGCGGTGATGTCTTCTTAGGAGATTACAGAAAGGCTAGAATCATTAGTCACGGAAAAAGTCAAGTTGAATTTGCAAATTGGAAGGATTAGAACACTTTTGAGTGTTCTCCATATTCCTGCATTGACCAGAAATTTGATTTTTGTAAGCAAGTTGGATGATGCAAGTGTAAAAATAGTGTTTGAGAAAGATACCTGCAAGATGGTTCGGGAAGCACTGGTATTCATTCAGGAAGTTTGGATTATAACTTTGTACAAGTTGCAAGGTAGCACTATTATTGATGGGTGCAACAGTTATGTGGTTCCTGAAAGTGGAGAAGAAAATCTAATGGTCTATGGAGAAAAGACCATGTTATAGCATCAAATGCTTGGACATATTAGAGAGAAGGACCTTTGAATACTTCATCGTAATGGTATGGTAGAAGGTATGTATAATTTCTCTCTGGATTTTGATTTCTATGAAAATTGTGTATATGGGAAGTAGAATCAGGTGAGTTCACCTCTGGTGGTAATAGGGCAAACCGAATATTATAGCTTATGCACAGTGATGTGTTTGGACCTGTGTAGGTTCCATCACTCGGTAAGTTTCTGTACTATGTATCATTCATATATGAATTCTCAAGGAACATATGGATATATTTCCTCAAGAATAAATTTGAAGTCTTTGACAAGTTTAAAGAATTTAAGGCTCTGGTGGAAAACCAGACAGAGAAGAAGATAAAGGTGCTGAGGACGGATATCGGTGGAGAGTTTTGCAAGAAGGAATTTTAAGATTTCTGTAAGAAGTGTGGTATAGCATGGCAGAAGACTACTCCATACACATATGAGAAAAATGGAGATACAAAAAGAACAAATAAGACGTTGATGGAAAGGGAAGCATGCTTAGTGGTGCCTAGTTAGGACAAGAATTTTTGGCAGAGGCAGTGGAGACTGCATGTTACATGGTCAATAGACCACCTTCATCAGCGTTGGAGGATAAGAATCCATAAGAGGTGTGGATTGGTAAGAAACCTTCTCTTTCACATCTGAGGGTGTTTGGATATGATGCACATGTACATGTTCTAAAGGAGAAAAGAACCAAGTTGGATAATAAATCTAAAAAATGCATCTTTATTGGGTATAAGGATGGTTTAAAAGGTTATAAGCTTTGGAAACCAATAGCAAGGAAGGTTGTGTACAACTGAGATGTGGTGTTTAGAGAGGTGAAAGATGTTATTAAACATGAAGTCATACCAAAGGAACCTGAGAAGATAGAGTTTGAGCTAAAGGAGGAAGGATTAGACTCTATAACAAAAAAGGAATCAGAATATGAAGAGCCACAATCTCCGGGTGTGAGAAGATCAATTCGAGAAAGAAGGAGGAAAAAAAGGTATAGTCCATCTGATTTCTATTAAAATTTTTCTTTATCTATTACTGATGATGATCCCAAAACAGTGAAGGAAGTAGTAGATTCAGAGGATAGAAAACTCTGGAAAGAGGCCATGGTTGATGAAATGGCATCTTTGCACAAAAATGAGGCTTGGGATCTAGTGGAGTTGTCGGTTGGAAGGAAACCCATTGGCAAAAAATGGGTGTTCAAGAAGAATATGAATGCAGAAGGAAAGATGGATAAATACAAAGCTCAGTTGGTAGAAAAATGTTATTCATAGGTTTCTGGAATTGAATTTGTTGACATTTTTTTCTCTTGTTTCCAAGGTAGTTTCTATTAGATTACTTTTATTTGTTCCTGCTACTTTTGATTTTGAGGTAGAACAAATGGATGTGAAGACAACATTTCTTCATGGGGATCTAGAGGAGGAGATCTACATGAAGCAACATGAAGGCTTTGTGGTAAAGGGTAAGAAAGAACTGGTATGAAACTTAAAAAAGTATTTGTATGGGTTAAAACAGTCACCAAGTGTGTGGTATCATAAATTTGATACATTTATATTGGGACTTGGCTTCACCAGAAGCAAAGAAGACCATTGTGTATATTTTGTATTAATTGGTGACCATGTTATTTATCTGGTCTTGTAGGTGGATGATATGTTGCTGGTTGGAAATGACAAAGAAATTATCCAGGATTTGAAGACCCAATTATCCTCCAAATTCGACATGAAAGATCTTGGTGCTGCAAACTATACTTTGGGCATGGAAATTAAATGAGATCGGTCAAATAGGAAGCTCTAGTTAAACCAAAGGAATTATGTCAAGAAAATATTATAGAGGTTTAATATGCAAGATAGTAAACTGGTGAAGGTTCCTATTCCTGTAGGTGTAAAGTTATCTTCTGAACAATGTCCCAAGACACAAGAAGAGGAAGAGAACATGTCCCATGTTTCATATGCAAGTATTCCACAGAAATGAGGGTTTGATGCATATTTCATTTTCAAATTTTTGCAGAAATACTCAACAAACTTCAGGCACATTCTACGTCCTCCACAGAGCATTTTCTTGGGCCAAGCGGGAAGAATTTTTTTTCCTTCATTTTTTTGGAGGAATGTTTTTGTGTGGCGAGTTTGTAGATCATATATGAAATTTTTGGTGCAAAATTTACAAAAAAAAATAATAAATCTGGATTCCTTGCAAAAAAATATCCAAATTGAAAAAACAAAATCGCCTGAATTGGAGTCCGAATGAGGGAGATATTGCTGATTTACAATCAGCTATGTTGCATAAATGTTTCTGACGAAAATTTGTGGATGGAGGCTCTCCTATCATTTTTTGCATTTTTTGTGCAGAATTTCAGAAACATAATTCTATATTTGAGCTCCTCTCAAAAAATCAGTCAATTTAAAAAAAAAATGGGTCGAATTAGAGTTCGGATGTGGGAGATATCATTGATTTAAAATTAGCGATTTTTTCAGAACTTTTGTGACGACGGAAAAGTTGTAGCACGAATCTGAGATTCTAGAGTGTCTAGATAAGGGTTCCCATCACAAGGGAAGATTCAAAATGGTCATTCTATTTCCAAAAACAGGTTGTTACAAATATTCTGAGTTATATTGATTGATTTGTGCCCATTTTAATTTTGGAGCAATATTTAGAGCGGGTTCCCTTTGGAGACAGGCCCTCCCACCCCACTTTAGTAGGCACTTGATTCACATTCATCAATTTCAACATAAAATCATTTGACTTGGGTTCTTTGGAGACGTTCCCTCCCACCCCAGGCTATGTAGGCACCTACTACTTCATCAACAACCAACATCATGGTTATGGGTCAACCACACAAAATCCTTGTCATCGAAGTCCATTTGCTAGGCCGCACACTGTTAGTATCGCAGTTGGTCACAAGCATTATAAGGTATCTCTATCATCGGATCTTCGTTTTTCATGGTTATGGGTCATCCACAAATCCACACTTCATCGAAGACTATTTTCTAGGTTGCACACTGTCAGTATCATAGTTGGTCACAAGCATTACAGGGTATCTCTATCCCCAGATCTTCATTCATCATTGTTATGGGATAACCACATAAAACCCTTCTCTTGAGTGGCTCTTCATATTGAACAAAGGCTTTGCACGAGAGAACTTCATGCAATGGGGACCATTGCTTCTTAAGGAGGGATGAATGATCCGAATGGAAAATGGCATCAACCCATGGTATTCATCCACCCATGTTATTCATCAACCCATGGTATTGGAAGTGGCATCCGCCCATGGTATTGTAAGTGGCATCCACCCATGGTATTTGTCCATGGTATTGTGACATCCACCCATGGTATTCATTCACCCATGGAATTTACCCATGGTATTGTAACTGAAAAATACAATAAGTAACAAGTCGCTTTTTGTAAAAGGACAATTTTTCCTCCACAATTTAACTTTGACAGTTATTCTCTGTTTTAATAAAACTTTTCTTTGTGGTTTTGTTTATTGGGCATTCTCCTCTTTTTCGTCTGGCATTTCAATTTTTCAGATTTTGGGGGCCTCTCCCCCAAAATCCATTTCAATATTTTAGATCTTGGGAGCCTCCCCACAAGATTTGGATCATTTTTCCTCCTCCTTCTAGCAACTGGCAATAGACCTTATTATGTGAGCTCTTAAAGAGATACTTTATCTTTGATCCTTAGCGAGGTCCTTCACTTATGGAGATGACTTCCTTCTCTTGACCAACCGAGCACCTTCTTGATGTGTAGTTGCAGACTTGATATGACAACAGTGCAACCCTAGTTTCTCGCACATGTGGGAGGTTTCCTTGTATATTTGACTTCTTTGACCTTCACTTTGGATATCCTCTTCTTCACTTGAGTAGGATGTCTTATAGGCCTAAGTTTCTAGCCCAAAAAAAAGAAATATATGACTGTGATATTATTTCTGTAGTGACCGCAGATTGCCCTCTATTTCTCACACATGTGACTGTAATTCACCCTTAAATCAAGCCTCTAAACTTCAGTTTAATCTCCTTCTTCTTCGCTACACTAGAGGCTCCTTATGCTCTATTTCTCTCACCCTTTTCTTGGCTATTGTCTTCACTAATTTTAGACGTAGTTGTTTCTTGTCATTGGAGGAGTGGACAACCTCTATATATAGAGGATTGTCCTTCCTTTCGGCCAACTTGAGGCTGACTTGACGAAATAAGGCCGACTTGACTTTTCCACTTCGTTTTTTATTCTTTAGTGATGTCGTTGCATGGAGAGGACTTGTGACTTTGCTTGGAGAGCTATCTTTGACTCTAAGACATAAATATACATGGTGTAACATGCCCTTATGGGTCTTCAACATTTTCTTTTGACTCTTTGACTTACCAATAGCACTTTGACATGTGCTAGACCTATTTCAATGAGCAAGGAACTCATTGATTAAAAAAAAAGAAAAAAAAACTTGTATAAATACAAATATCAAAATTATATTTATGAAGACCAAACCTAGTTACACTTTCTTCAACACGTTTGGGTGATGATAAGCGTTGTAAAATCATTAGAATTGGTAGGGTTTTTATAAAGAAACAAAATGGAAACCAATGAAGGAGGTAAGGCATGTTCGAAATTTGAAGAAACATATATTTTCAACATGGAAGTTAGGTGGTGAAGGTTGTGTAACTACATTCACAGACAAAACCCGAAACATCACTAAAGGAACCCTAGTAATAGCAAAAGGAGAAAAGGTTGGTACATTTTATTTATGCAATGGTATTTCTTATTCTGTTAATGATTTGACCTCCATAGGAGAAGACACGACGTTATGGCATCATAGGCTTAGGCATATGAGTGAGAAAGGGGATGTATATTCTTCACTCAAGAACATTGTTGTTAGGCTTGAAACATGTCAATTTAGATTTCTGTGAAAATTGTGTTTACAGAAAACAAAAGAGAGTCAGATTTATCATAGTTGGGAAAGAAAAGAAGAGCGAAAAAATAGAGCTTGTGCATACAAATGTATGGGGACCTGCTCAGGTATCATCTCTTGGTGGATCTCGCTATTATGTTACTTTTATTGATGATGCAACTACAAAAAAATGGATTTATTATATTTGGAATAAATATGATGTATCTGATACTTTCAAGAAATGGAAAGCTTTGGTTGAGAACAAGACATGAAAGAAATTGAAGTGTCTCAGATCAAACAATGGAGATGAATACTACAACAAAGAGTTTGATCATTACTATTTAGAGCATGCAATTCGTAGAGAGAAGATAGTTGCAGGAACACACAAGAAAATAGATTTGCATAAAGGATGAATAGGACAATCATTGAGTGTGCAATATTCATGAGATTGCATGGAGGATTTTAGGATTTCCCTCATAGTTTTTGGCAGATGTTGTAGATAATTTTCTTTATCTAATAAACTAAGGGCCTTCAAGTTCCTTGGATGGTGGTATTCCAAAGGAGGCATGGATAGGTAAAAAGGTAAACAACTCATTTTTAAAGACTTTCGGTTGTGAAGCCTTTGTTCACATTGATAAAGAAAATAGAACAAAGCTAGAGGCAAAATAAAATAAATGTACCTTGTTGGCCGGATAAATCGATCTTGCGAACAAGGCCAATCTCCCTAGTATCAATAGATATCTAGCAACAAGCAGGACAAACAAATCTACATTTCTCTAAACATATTGTGATTCATTAATAAAAACTAAAGAGGTGTTTAGACCCTACCTTATGTCCAACGCTAGTTTGTGCCAACCATGCTTCAATCGTCCGAAAGAGTTTCTTATTGAGAACCTGCAATCACAAACAAGCACACATCAAATAACACCTGCATAGCTAATATAATAAATCATGTTCATTATGGTGATCAAGGAATCCATAAAATAAACTATAAAACATAGCTTATTGAGGAAAATAAACTTGATTGTATTAACTTTGAAATAGAAGAACTTTACAACCTTTGGTACCTTGATGTTGTACAAGCTCTTCCCAGGGTCCAAAACAGGAATCTCCTCTACTTTTACAAGCCTCACACTCTTCCAAATGAGATCAAGAGGTATGTAATCTTTCCTCACAAAAGCTCAATTAGGAAGACTAAGTTCCAGCAGCATTTCGCCTAAAAAATATTCAGCTTTCAACCTCTTTAGTAACCAACCCAATGCTTCATTTTATAGTGAAAAAGAAGGAAGGTGCAGTCCACCTATGAAGGGATAGAGTCCTCCTTCAAAGGGATAAGCTTCTCACATCAAGGGGTTAGCTCCTTAAGGTATGGGAAGCATGAACCTTTAAGGAGCGAACTTGCAACCTCAAGATTCCCTCTAGAAGCTTCCATAAATGACTCAAAGTGAGTTTTTAAGAATGTACTTGTGCCTTTTTAACTTTTACAAGGGTTTGCACCCATAACATAGAGACAGAGTGGTCAGGTGTGCAGGGGACATTACCATTAGGTGCAGGACCACATGTATGCTAAGAGAAAGTGTGGAACCAGAGTTTTAGAGACTTTTAAGGGCTTTCTCTTATTTTCAAGGCTTGATATGAAGAAATAAGGCTTAAGACTTGCAAAGGAGGAAAGTATGAGTGGTGATAGACTCACATAGATTGCAGAAAGTCAAAGTGACAATTTTTGTGCAACAGATTGCCCCCTCAAGTTCAAAGCTTGTAATAGAGGAGGATGGAATTTGTCATCTAAGAAGAGTAAAGTACTTTATTATTTCAAGGATCATCCTATGGACACCCCAGTCGGAACATGTAAAAACATTCAATGCAAAATATATATATGTGAACATATCATCACTGAGGTAGGAATTCCCATGCTCAGATCAAAACTAACTAGAAAACTAACTGAACTATTCTGATACAAGAATGATTTTGTAATACATCACGAGTATAGACATATGTAGACACAGTATGGGCACAACCATCTGTTTATGAATATTCTACTATATAATGAATAATAAAATTCCTCACAGCCTGGATGGTAGAAACTAGATCCAGGGTCTTGATTTCTTCTTCCCGAACTAGTACGATTCTATCCATGTGAATGAATGTGTCGAAGTCAAACATGGTAGAAACCACTTGATTAGCAGTCAATGACGTAAACTGTTAACAAGTGTGAGAGAAACCACCAGTAATGTCAATGGCTCTCAAAGTACTCAGTACAATCCATGAAATGTGAAAATGAGTTGATGTCAAACATGTCATAGAATCCTTTGATTTAAGGTCAATGATGCAACTTGTCATCGAAGGCGAGAAACCTACCATTAGGGCATGCAGATTCCAAGGTACTGACGATTTCTAGATCTTCTTTCTAGATAATGAGCTGAATTCAATAGAAAGTAATCTGTTGTAGGCAAGCCCATAACACGAAATCATAGATCAAGTTTTGAAGAAATATATTTGGAAAGGACTAACTCAGGGATGGTCAAAATGGATGACATATATTTTGCAAATGAATGGTTTATTTGAACTGACCTCTTGAACACATAACGACACTACAGATGGTTTGGTGACAACTGACCCAAAGCTAATACCCAGAAACCGACTGAGGACTTTCAATATGGCTTGATTAACTATTAGGCAAAGGATTTCCCAACCAAGGTGAACAAAAAGTGTCGTGTTCAAGAGTGGTTAACTGCTTTTCTAAAACACAAAGTATAACAAACAGGTTCATTTTTCTCTCTTTCCCCCACCATTTCTGGCAAGTACCTCTTTATTTTTTACAAGCTTGAAGAGGATAACATTTGCTTGATTATAAGCTCATCCTTCAGATGAGTCCAACTTAGTTTAAAATTCGAGCCTTAAGAAGGAGCGGTTCGTCCCTGTTTAAAATTTGAACAAGTCCTTTACTGTTGAATTTTTACGAGTCCAGTATAGGAAAAACTCGACGTTTTTCAATTTTAGGAAGTCAGAAGAAAAACTTAAGAAAACTCTATAGTTGTCCTTTTTCGTAACTTTGTGTCCCCCAAGCTCGAAAAAGTATAAAATAATACTTGAGAGAACCACTTGACCATTACAATCAAGGAGTACTTTTCATAATTAGTGACTCTGATCTGAAAAAGTAAAAAAACGATCGAAAACACATCGTTTTATAACCAATATCGAACTTGAAACGACAAAAATCCGGCAATATTTCCATGTTTATACGGTCATAAAAGAGCTATAAGTGGACCGTCTTTTTAATTCCTTTTTAACGAGATTAAAAAGAAAAAACTCAGCAATCTTTTCATATTTTATGAGTCAAAAAAGAGCTTAAAGAGGACTCCAATGTTTCGCTTTTTCGTAAATTTTGGAAGAGTCCAAAAAAGTTAAAAAGTATGCTCTTTGTTGAAAATGATCAATTCTCCCTAAAAATCCAATATTCTACACAAAAACTCAAAACATTACTCATACCTGTTTAAAATAAATAAAAATGCATGAAAAGTTACCTTTTAAAGTGAAAAATAAATTAATTAAAAATTCATTTATTCAAAAAAGCTTATAAAAAGGGCTTTTGTAAATTCATTTTTATCGTTTGACTTCAGAGTGAGAAGTAAGAGCTTTTGGGTAAGAAACTTCCTGTGAAGATTGCGGAAAATCCGACCGTTGGAATCGAAAACCGTCAGCTCCAGGTAATCCACATCATCCCTATCTTGTGTTTCAACCGTTTAATTTTCATTTTAGGGTTTAAAATTGATTTTTTAAGGAAAATTTTGTTTAAAAATCCGCTCGCGAGGGTCTGTAGGTGCAACATGCGGCCCCTGCGGACCCCGACTTTTTTTGTACAAAGGAAAAAGTCGGGGTCCCGCACCTGTTCCTAAGGACGAGTGCAGACCTACGCACTATCCCTAACTAGTGGGTATGGACCCCGCGAAATAGGTTTTAAATTTTCAAATTTTTCCATTTCTACCCAAAACTTTTTGAACTAAATTGTTCTAATACGCCTTTTTGCAATGTAGGATATAAAAAATGCTCATTTGGCGGGAACGTGAGCATGGAGATGTGGATCTTGCCGCATTAATTCATCCATCTACAATACGGGCATTACAAGCATGCAGACTGTTTAAATTCGGGGCCATACACAGCATGAGGGCTCAGGTAGACTTCCTACAATGGCTAGTAGACAGCTGGAGCACACCTGACCAGTGTTTCATGATTGGTGGCCACCGGCTTGAAATCGAGCTAGAGGACATATATTTCTTGACTGGTTTGCCCAAGAGAGGTGAATGATTTTCTCTTTTCGGGACTAGGCCAGGTGGCTAGTCTGTCGTTAGTCTCCGATTAGAGTTTTGCAATGACCAAACAGAGGACAAATGGATAGATATTAAAATTATCTCCTGTCCTGAACTTAAATTTATCAAATTCATTGTCACCAAACTATGTGGGAGTGCAACATTACATGTAGCTACTAGATCCCAGATGCGAATGGCAGTAGATTGTTATAGAGGCACCATCTTCAACTGGTGTGAGGCTGTGTTGGTGAATGTAAAAGGCCAACTCACCAAAGCAAATAACGGACAACTAAAAAAATTTGGATATGGTTTCCTAGTCCTGAGCTTTGGTCTAGAGAGGGTCCCTATGTTTGTACCACAACAACTTTCTGATTAGGCTAGACTTCCTCGAGAGCCTAGGATTATGTGTTGGGTTGCAGTGATGGCCCGTCATCCTGAGGAGGGTTCAGAGGTTGTCTAATTTCCACCTGAGTATTTTCATTGGTTGAGGAATCAAATTTTTGTGATTCAGGATTTTCTATATGCTGGGATGGATTATCGTGGTGACCCAGACATGGCTCTTCCACCAGGAGAGCAATGGGATGATTCAAGTAAAATCATTTTCAACACTTTCTAAATTTTCAACTAGTTTCTTTTTGTTGAAATCATCCAAAACTGACAGTAAAAAGTTTTAAATGCAGATGTGGGTCCACGGCGACCAACCGCTCTCCAGCCCTATGAGAGGAGACACCCAGCTGCAGCAGTACCGACCCCACAGGACCAATCTACAAAGACCCTGACCAAATTGGAGAATCATCTAGAGTGTTTGACGACAGATATTCCAGAGACTAGCATAGATGATATTCCGCTTAGGTTACAACGATATGTGATTGGGGTCCTAGGACCTTTTAGGAGGTTCCTTTGTAGGGTGGCTCGAGCAGTGGTTTCTTATCGTGATCATCATCAAGGATAGGATGATTGCCTTTGTAGACTCATATGACATTTATGTCTTTTTGTACTATCATTTTTTGCCGATCATAAGGTGTTTTTCAACCTATGATCGAAGACGATGTATATTTGACACACTTCTATGCTATGATATATCACTATTGCTGGCTATCTTGTATAACATGTTATGGAATGTTTTTAGATTTATTGTTTTGATTATTGCAAATGTCTATTTAACATTCGAGAAGCAACTGCATCTGCTAATGTATTTAAATATCTTGGAATATGTTAATATTCAATGTAGTCAAATTCGCGTTCGAAGAGACGAACTCTCAAAAATAATCTTAATAAAACTAGATTTCTAATGCCATAAACCCTATTAAGTTGTAATACAACGAGTTCATAATCTAACCTAACAATCAAACTCTGAATCCCAAATGAGATGGATTCAGATAATAACTCAATCACTGCACTATACACTACAATGTTATTTGTTGTTTGACCGAGGCTTACCCCATGCATAGATACTAACTTGTCAGAGGGTGAATAGATAACCCAAGCTGCAGAAGAAATGTTCCGTGTACTACGACAAGCACCATCAGCAAAACCAATGTATGTTTGAAGAGATGTCGACATCTGCAATATAAAGAGTAAAATCAAGATAAGCAGGAATAATGATAAAAACACTCTCTAAACTAGGCACACT
>APFE030168830.1:169864-193125 GCA_000404065.3 Pinus taeda
CACTCTCTAAACTAGGCACACTTTCTAATCTAAAACACACCAACTAGAAAGAAACTATTCTAATAAAAATCTCCACACCAAAATTTAAGCATAATATCTTTTCAGATAAAGCCCATTTCTGGGTTTACCCAAAGAGACACCGTCAAAATCTACCAATTCATAGGCCCCTTTTTCCAACTTTCTCTTAATAACATAAGGACCATGCCACATAGGTACAAATTTTCTAGCCCCTAGCTTGTCGTTTGCTTGATCGTATAGTAAAACTAGGTCTCCTTCCGAAAAATTATGAGGTATAACATTTCGGTCGTACTAAAATTTTATTCGTTTTGCATGAGTCTTGATTGCTAATGCAGCATCACGTCGATTCTCATCTAGATGAGCTAAGTACAACAAATGTTTCTCCTCTTTGGAAGTGGCTGGGAGTAATTCTATGGCTATTTGCAATGACAGAATTTTGCATGGGTAACACTACTTCCAAATCGTAAACCAATTGAAAGGGAGTGAAACCAGTTGATGTTTTTACTAAGGTTCTATATGCCCATAGTGCTTAAAATAACATGTTATGCCAATTCGACCTATGAATACCAATGATTCGTTGGATCATAGTGACTAGAACTTTATTGATAGCGTCAACCAGACCATTAGCCTATGGGTAATACGGAGTAGAACTATCGTGACGCAGGCCAAGTTGATCTGTTAGTTCAGTCATCATGATGTTTCGAAAATGACTTCCATGATCAGTAATAATAGCTTGAGGAACACCAAATCTAGCAATTATATGATTGAAAACAAAAATTGCAGCAATTTTTCCGTCTGTCGAAAATGTAAGCATTGCCTCGGCCCACTTAGTAAAATAATCTACTGCAAGGATGATATACACATCCCCCTGGCCGAGTGAGGGTTACATGTAATAAATTCGATACCCCACTTTGCGAAAGGACTGACGACAATTATAGGGTGGAGAGGAGCAGGTGGAGCACGCATCTTACGATCAAATATTTGACAATTGTGGCATTTCCGGACTACATAGATACAATCTTTAAAGAAGGATGGCCAGAAATAACCAGCGTGCAATATCTTTTGGGCTGTGGCATACCCATACATATGACCGCCACATGCTCCAGAGTGACATTCATTCATAACCTTTTCAGCTTCTTCATGAGTTAGGCAACGTCAAAAAACAAAATCCGCCCCGCGACGATAGAGTGTATCTCCAATAATATTGTATTGTTGGGATTGGAAACGTATTTTCCTTCGCTGAGATCGTGAGATTTCAGGTTGAAAAGATTGGGTTTGGAGATAAACAATTATATCTCCATACCATGGATCAAGAGTACTGATAAAAAACAAGGATCCATCCGCAATGGGTTCTTCCACCACAGTTTCAGTGTCAGTACGCGGAAATCACACATCAGTTCCGTAAAAACCAAAGATTTCTTTGCCTTGGATTTTTCAAATTCCATGTCAAATTCCTATAGGATACCTATCCATTTGGAGTACTTGCCCCCGAGCAATTTTTTTGTCAAAATATACGTCATAGGGTTACAATATGAAATTACCGTGGTTTTGCATAATAAGATGTAGTGACGAAATCTTTGGATAGCTTGAACAGCTGCCAAGGCTAATTTCTCCACATACGAATATTTAAGCTTAGTCAGATTTAAAGTTCGACTAAGATAGTAAATCACATGTTCATTGTTGAATTCATCTTCCTGAACTAAAGCCATCCCAATGGTGGAATGAGAAGCAGCGAGGTACAAAAAGTAATCCTGGTTGTAGTTGGGAGGATGCAATAATGGTGCATGGGTCAACGTGTGTTTAAGTGCATCAAAATATTTGTCAACTATCTCATCCCAAAAGAATGGAGTATTTTGTTTCAACAACCTGGTAAAACCTTTCGTTATCTCGGTGTAGTTAGGAATGAAACGACGTAAAAAGTTTTCTTTCCTTTGCAAACTTTGGAGTTGTCGAAGAGTTGAAGGAGGAGGTAATTTGACAATAGCTTCAACCTTCGAGGGATTGACACGAATGTCGGCTTTCGAAATGACAAATCCCAGTAAACGACCCGTTTCTATACAAAAAACACATTTGTGTGGATTCAGCCTCATTCTATAATGCGTACATCTCATAAAGATTGCTCGTAAATGAGTGAGATGATCGGCTCTATGTAATGAATGGGCAGGTAAAGCATCGAGATAAGGCTGCACAATGTGCTTGATGTCATGAAATGCATAAGACATAGCCCTTTGAAAAGTTTCCCCAACATTATTCAATCCAAAAGGTAATTTGCAATAAGAAAACGTCTCCCATGGACAAATGAAAGTTGTTTTCGGTTGATCAACAGGGAGAATGTTGATTTGATTGTAACCGGAAAAACCATCCATAAAGGAGAACATTTCACTGTCGGCACAATCATCAATAATTTGATCAATATAGGGGGTTGGATAATTGTTTTTAGGACAAGCTCGATTAATATCCTTATAATCGATACATATTCTTATCATTCCATGCTTTTTGTTAACAGGAACAATATTCGATACCTAATCCATTAATGAAATTGGATAAATGAAACCTGCTTGAAGTAATTTCTCAACTTCAGCTTTAATAGCAGCAGCTTTTCACGTATGTATCTGACGCAAACGTTGTCGGACAGGTTTAATATCCGGGTAAGTTTTAATTTCATGGACAATAATTGATGGATCAATTCCTGGCATTTCTTCATATGACCAGGCAAACATGTCGTGGAATTCTTGAAATAGGGATTTATAAGTTTGGATTTCATCGTCTATACAGGAAGCACCTATATGAATGTTTTCAATAATTCTAGGTTTAACTGAAATGTCAATAGGAGCTGTTCGAGAGATATTTCCCAAATTTAACTCAGAATTAGGATGTTGCAATGGATTCCGTGGTTCTTTGACATAGTGAGCTGTAAAAATAGATGAAAAAACATTTTGAAAATGATCAAGCTTAGGTAAAAACGAAGATCGATGATGAAGATATTCCCATGGTAAATCATCAATAGACAAAAGTTCACGAATCTGCTCATCAGTATGAATAGAGTCAGAAAATGTTGTTGAATCTAAGGTTGTTATCGAAAGTGATTCCCCATGGACCACATTCATTGGATCAGATTTGGTTGAATAAGAGTCAGAAAACGACTGTACAACCTGATATGCAATTTCAAAGGGACTCAAAGGCATCGCGTTACCAAATGAATCCACCTCAAAATCGGAAGGTACGATCCAAGGATCATCAAAAGCAATAGTGTTCAATGAAATCATATGAATAGTTGCAAAATAAGGCGATACATTAGGAGGAGGAAATGAAAAAGTTCCTAGTAAACCAGAATCTTTAATCAAACCTACCCCAACATCCTTATAAGGGATAGTTGTTTTACCGACATGTTGAATACTATCAGAAGAGGCTGGATTGGATGAAAAATAAGTCAGCTAGTCTATCGTAACGATCTTTCCATTATGAGGAAACTTGATAAGCCGAAAGACCGATGAAACAACAACAGCCATAGCATAAGACCAACTGTGATCCAAGAGAAGGTTGTAATCTAGAGGGGCATCAACCACTTCCACATCTAGAGTTACAGTTTTGCCTTTAACCCCTATAGGTAAATCCTAAAAAATGCCAAAAGGATGAAACCCTTGAACATCAAAAGCCTTTAGAATCATTGGGGATTGATTGAGTGTAGGAGAACCAAGTGATCTCCAACATTGGATCGACATAATACATGTAGAAGCTCCCTCATCAATCATAGTCCGAAGCAAGGTTTGTTTTTGACTAACATTGGAATCTGGAAAGCCATTTGATGAGGTAGGCGAGGTTTACTATTCTCTAAATCGAAGATTATTAGGTTCGAACCTTGAATATCAACAGCTCCTATAGCAGACAATAGTAATTTACATTGTGCTAGGCATGATTGCAGCACCTCCAAAGTCGACATTGCTGAAGGGGAAATAGCTAAATCTTCAACAATGTTATAATTCTGAGCAGCTCTCACTTGTGGATTGAAAGCTAACTTCTGAAGTATACCTTTAGCAGGCGGTTTGATTACTAAGTCTGGGTTAGGTTTCTCGATCTGTAGTGGACCAGAACTAGAAGGAGTTGAAGTTGATGGGTTTGAATTAGAAGATTTTGCTTCCTTACCACCAACAGGATTTTTACTACCATAATCTTGTGATTGTGTTGCAATCCTGACATGGGACATCATCATAATGGGTTCTTCTGAGGTATTTGAGGAAGAACCGATCATCTTAATATCTTGACTAGGAAAAGGATCCTTCAAGACAGCAAGCGTTTGAGAACCTTTGACGATTTTCGAAACCTCAGCTCGATGTGGGATGTCTCTTGTAAAATTCTCTTCATCACAAATGAGACAAGGATAGCGAGGTTTATGTTTCTCGTTAGTAGATTCATTTTTATCTGATTTCTCTTTTGAGTTTTGTTTATTTTTCTTCTTCCCCTTCTTTTTACCGCCAGATTTTGATTTGGCCGTAGATGATTCTACTACATGGATATCGGCAAGAATTTCAGCGGAAGAGTCTCCTGTCAGGGAATCTAGTAAAGTTATAATAGGAGAAGAATTCTTTGAGGATTTCTTCTTGCTTTTGGTACTAATTGAACCAATCATACCATCAGCGACATGGGACCCTGAAGGAGCTGCAGTTATTTGATTGTGTTTCAAAAAGTCGGGGATTTTTTCATGTAAAGTACCTGACTACGTATAGACGAGGTCAAGGTACTGAGCCTGAGAAATTACTTGCTCTTCAGTAACAACTCCTGCCTTAGCTACATCCTCAGTGATTTTAAGTAAAAATGATTTAACAAACCATTCTGCTAAAATTTGATCTGGAATAAAGACTTTCACTAAACGTCGTCTACATCGCCATTCATGAATATGATCTGAAATATATGTGGACGTTGACTATTTTAATGAAGTTAATAATTCTGTGCCATTGTCGTATCTGACAGGAAACTGAAAATGAGTTAAGAAAGAAGTGGCTAGTTGACCAAAATTATAAAAAGAGCCTCGTGGTAACTCAATGTACCATTTGGCAGCAAGACCAATCAGAGTGCATTGAAAAGACATAAGCAAATTGAATCATTGATAATAGAATTATATGCACACCATAGGTGATAAGTCATCACATGATTTGATGGATCTTCTCCTAACTTACCCTCAAACTTCGGGATATCATTGGGAAACTTATTAGGCATTGGCGGCCAATACAGAAGATAATAAATTGGATCGTTTGTAAGGCGCGACAAATCAAGTAAATCCAAAGTTGCAATAAAAGCTAACTAACGGTTAGGGTCTCGAAAACCTTGGGTCACAAGACGAGCCCCAGGAGGAGGATATCTAAGATAACCTGGAATTGGATTTGCATTAGGAATATTATATCCTCCCAGAAAACCAAGATTTACTGGACCAAACTGGGGTTGTTGAGGTTGCTGATAAGTATATCTAGGGTACGGTTGATACTGATAAACTGGGTTTTGCACAGTAGGATCGAATTGGCACTGTCCCTGGTATGGCTGATAATTGAATTGCGGTTGACTTGTGACAACCGTACTTGGACCAAGTTGTCCTATAGACATCTGAACCGAAGTCTGAATTGTAGGTCCTAACTGTGGTAAAGAGGCTGAGGAGTTGATGCAGGAACAATAGAAACAGGAGCTGTCGATACTCCAGAAGTAGGTCGGGTAGATTGAACAGAAGCTGCAGTAGTTGCAGCAGCAGTTTGAGGCGGAGTTCGAGGTGAACTAGGCCCAGAATGATGAACTACACCAGGTGCAGAAGTTTGAACAGTAAGCTGGACGAGTTGCTGGGTTGGACCAGAAACCAAAGGTTATCTAGGTTGACTTGATAATTGCACATTAGTTTGCAAAATCTGTTGAGTTTGAGATGGATCCCACACCATATTCATTCTGGGGTATGGACCCATAAAAGTTTGAGCATATTGAGGACCATAACTGGGTTGAGCATAAGGCTAATAATTGAGAGGTACATTTCCAGCTCCTTGTACAAATGGTTGACCAGAAGGCGGTTGGAAACCTTGAGTTGGGTACTAACCTTAAGGTTGATAACCTTGAGGCACGTACTGAAATTGGGGTTGACCTTGAGGTATATATTGATACTGGGGTTAACCTTGAGGTATGTACTGAGTCTGGGGTTGGCCTTGAGGTATGTACTATCTCGAAGGTATAAACTGTCCTTGAGGTTGCCCCCCAGGTGGTAACTAACTACCTTGAGGTTGCCCCCCAGGGGGTAACTAACTACCTTGAGGTTGCCCCCCAGGCGGTAATTGAGTACCTTGAGGTTGCCCCCCCAGGCGGTAACTGACTACCTTGAGGTTGCCCTCCATGTGGTAACTGACTACCTTGAGGTTGCCCTCCAAGCAGTGACTGACTACCTTGAGGTTCCATATTTGGAATAGTACCAAACATCATAAGAAATTCTTCTACACTCAACGGTGGAGTTCCGTTATTACCAGCTGATATCTCATGTTCAATTGATTGAGGAGATGCACCTGAAAAAATACCAGTGAGTGACTGATACCCAAAAGGAACAGAAGGACCACCATATAAAAATATTTCCGGTGTTTGGGAAAACATGGATGACTGTTTCGACATATTCAAAGGAGGATAATAACCTCTAGGCGTAGGATGAAAAGGAATTCGAGGTGGTGAAAAACTAAGACCTGGGTTTTCTAAAAAGTTCGTCAATGATACGTACCAAGCGTCACTTCTAAAAGGATTGTAGAAAATTGATTCATGCTCCCTAAGTTCTAAAGTTGGTTGATTTTTCAGGGAGAGTTGTATCTTCGTCCGGACTAACAAGTTCTTCGATAGAAATGAGTCCAGAAGGAAGATTTTGAGTAATGATACTTCCTACCTTGGGTGAACCAGGACCACTAGAATTTGGAGAAGCAAACCTTGAAGATGGAGTAGCAGCAGGTTTTGTTTCAGGCTCAGAAATATCAGGTTCTTCAATTAATTCACTAGTAGGAGAAATACTACCAGTAACTTCAGAAAATGAAATTGGTTCAGAAATATACTCTGTTGCTTGAACTTGATAATCAGGATGAATAATTAAAGATGACTCTTCGGCTTCCGGTGACCCAAATCTACTGTCACTAGTTGATACAAGAGCTCGTAGCCCTTCAAGTTGACTTGGTGTATACTCGGGAGGTTTCCCCCGAAGTCTACGGGATTGTCTCGGTAATTCAGCCACGATTAAATATTTAATTACTTCACACACAAACAAAGAAAATCTCAATAAAACCACCTAGAGTCTCTAAAGAACCAAACAATTGAACAACACACCTAAAAAAAAAAATCTAAGAGTTCAAGCCACACAAAAATAGTAACTTTCCGTACCAAAAACACTAGTTGGTGATGAAATCCAACGTCATAGAATTCAATACAGAAATGGCGGTTGGAACAGTTACCCCGGCAACCTGCTTAATGAAACTGGCTGGCACAAGTTTCTTCACAAAACCGTCTCGAGTGAAGAGAACCCCCCAGAGAGTCCAGGTGAGTCTAGTCGACGTCTTCTCCAGGTACAGTGAGACCTGTCCTTCACCATCACCTTAGGAAAGAATCTTAAGATTATGGACACTAAGGTTACCAACAGTAGCAAATGCAACTAGGGGAACAGTCTACGATCCGATCTGCGCGCAAGAGCAGAGTAACAAAGCTCAATCCCCTTGAAGGATCCTTAACATGATCAATCCGAGGTTTACCAACAAGTGACCCCAGGCTCCTCGACAATGGTTAATCCGAGGTTTACCATTTATAATATGTGCAAATCTTCTATCTTTCCCAATGAGACAGACTTGATTTTCTCAAAGGTTCGGACATGATCTCTTGATTGAATCCTTTAAGAGGAGCTTCCCAGATTATATCAATTACAATTGGATTTATTTCCTACCGCAAGATATAGCCACTTATTTGTTTTAACTATCTTGGAGAGTTAATTACTCCCTACTCCAAGATACTAGCCTAAGCTATATTGGTGATAAGAGCCCTAGAAATAAAAAGATTTCTAGATAAATTTTAATTAAGCGTTATTTTTATGGGTTGTTTCTTGAGTCAATAGGTATGGAGATGAAACTTTGATGGTGTGAAGACTCGACTCTAAAAACACTAAAAAATTCACCTAAAATGATAAACAATTCGTTTTTCTTTCAATGAATTTCTAGCTAAAAGAAAGAGTTAAGAATGCAATTCTTTGAAAAACAAATCTTTCTTTCAACATGTAAATGAAAAGAAAATCTTTTTCTCTTTTTCAATAAACTCAAAATGAGACTACTAATTATGCTCACAAAAAATAAATCCCTTTTTCTTTTTCAACACTCAAAACTACAGAAAACAATTCTTTCAAAAGAGATTCTACGATTTCTAGAAAACACTCAAAACTATGAAAAACTAAACTTGAGATCTAAAAACTTCTAAAAACCTAATTGAAATAAAAGCTTCAAATCTTTTTGAGGACATTTTACTTAGTTATTCAGTAAACTAAGGATTAATTCGTTTAGAAAAACAAATCAATAAAAAATCACCCAGCTATGTTTTCTTTTATAAAAATGAAATTCAAAACTTATGACCAAGTTTGTTCAAAGATTTGCAAAGAGAAACAAAATCAATTTCTCACCAAGGGCAGATTTCACAAACCAGCTAGACTCATTAAGAAGACAAAAGACACCAAGGTGATCTAAGGTTTCTTAGGCTTCTAATCTTTGAGTCACTACAGAGACCAGGTGAAAACCAATCTAGGCATGCAAAACTTCTAGAAAATCATCTAAAACAAAAATACCAATGGAACTTACTCACAAGAGGCTTTTGACAGGACACATGCAGATCTAGGCAGAGACTAAAAGCTGTAAATAAAACCTAAATTTAACTGGATGAAAACATTTTAGGTTTTTCAAAAATTTTGACAGGGTCCACAAGCTTCCAATAGAACTAGATGCGGCACCGCTCTGTGCACTAAAGGAATAGTGCGGAGATGTCCGCATTGTCTTGTAAAAAGAGAGTGCAGTCCTCTTGAAAATTCGAAAATACAAAAAACAATCCAGATCCTAAAAAATACCCAATCCCACACACATCAAGGAAAAACTAGAAACAAGAACAAGTTTTTCATGTCAAAGACAAAGGAAAATCAAAAAACCAAATTCAGTTGCCCAGTGGAGTCGCCAATTTGTTGGCCGAATAAATTGATCTTACGGACAAGGCCAATCTCCCTAGTATCAACAAATATCTAGCAACAAGCAAGACAAGCAAATCTACCTTTCTCTAAACATATTGTGATTCATTAATAAAAACTAAAGAGGTGTTTAGACCCTACCTTAAGTCCAACACTAATTTGTGGCAGCCATGCTTCAATCATCCGAAAGAGTTTCCTTTTGAGAACCGGCAATCACAAACAAGCACACATCAAATAACACCTGCATAGCTAATATAATAAATCATGTTCATTATGGTGATCAAGGAATCCATAAAATAAACCATAAAACATAACTTATTGAGAAAAATAAACTTGATTGTATCAACTTTGAAATAGAAGAACTTTACAACCTTTGGTGCCTTGATGCTGTACAAGCTCTTCCTAGGGTCCAAAACAGGAATCTCCTCTACTTTGACAAGCCTCACACTCTTCCAAATGAGATCAAGAGGTATGTAATCTTTCCTCACAAAATCTCAATTAGGAAGACTAAGTTCCAGCAACATTTCACCTCAAAAATATTCAGATTTCAACCTCTTTAGTAACCAGCCCACTGCTTCATTTTATAGTGCAAAGGAAGAAAGTTACAGGTCCACCTATGAAGGGATAGAGTCCCCCTTCAAAGGGACAAGCTCCTCACATCAAGGGGTTAGCTCCTTAAGGTATGGGATGCATGAACCTTTAAGGAGCGAACTTGCCACCTCAAGATTCCCTCTAGAAGCTTCCAGAAATGACTCAAAGTGAGTTTTTAAGAATGTACTAGCGCCTTTTTAACTTTTACAGGGGTCCGCACCCATAACACAGAGACAAAACGGTCAGGTGCATAGGGGACATGACCATTTGGTGCGGGACCGTAGGTAATGCTAAGAGAAAGTGCAGAACCAGAGTTTTAGAGACTTTTAAGGGCTTTCTCTTATTTTCAAGGCTTGATATGAAGAACTGAGGCTTAAGACTTGCAAAGGAGGAAAGTATGAGTGGTGTTAGACTCACACAGATTGCAGAATGTCAAGGTGACAATTTTTGTGCAACATACCTTTATTGGATATGGTGTAAATAATTTTCTTTATTTCTTATATGATTATGAAAATCACAAAATCATTAGGAGAAGAGATGTCATATTCAATGAAAATGACTTGTATAAGGATCAGATGCAAGGAAAGAAACAGGAAATTGAAAACAAAGAATACAAAGTGCTTGATGAGATCACAGAAATAGCAAAGGTGCCTGAAAATCATAATGATCACCAACCACAGCAACCGCAACAACAAAAAACACCTAAAACACCTGAAAGTGGTGTTAAAAGATCTACCAGGATAAGTAGACCCCTCAATGATACTCTCCTTCATTATTTTATGTGTTGTTGATTAATTCTATTGAACCAGAAAGATATGAAGAAATAATGAAGGTAGAAACCAAGAAGAAGTGGGAGCAAGACATGGTAGAAGAGATGGACTCCTTGATGCATAACCAAACTTGGGACTTAGTCAAGTTTCCTGTAGGTAAAAAAAATTGCATAATAAATGGGTTTATAGGTTGAAGGAAGAAGATGGAGGTAAACACAGGCTTCAAGGAATTGGCATCTAAAATGTGAGAGGTTTATCTCTGAACAAGGTTATACTAGATGTCATTATGATCACTGTGCTTATCTTAAGAAATAAAATGATGGCATCTATATTATATTGCTATTGTATATAGATGATACACTTGTTGCAAGGTCAAACATGAAGGAAATAAATGTGCTCAAAGGAAAATTGGCAAATTCATTTGCAATGAAAGATTTGGGTGCTGCAAAAGAAATCCTTGGTATGGGAATAACTATAGACAAGAAAAATCACAAATTAACATTGTCTCAGAGTGAGCATATAGAAAATGTGTTCAAAAGATTTAATATGCAGAATGCAAAACCAATTAGTACACCTTTGGCCAGCCATTTCAAATTAATTAAGGATATGTGTCCCAAGTCTCACGAAGAGATGGATTATATGTGTAAAGTTCCATGTGCATCAGCAATTGGAAGCTTAATGTATGAAGTGGCCTGCACAAGGCCTGATATTTCACATGTAGTGGGAGTTGTAAGTGGGTATATGAACAATCTAGGACAAGAACATTGGATGGCAGTGAAATGGATTCTCAGGTATTTGAGAGGTACCACAAATCAAGCATTATGCTTTGGTAGTTAAAACATTTCCCTACAAGGATATGTTGATGTAGATATGCCAAGTGATAGAGATAAGAGGAGGAGCACTATAGGGTATGTGTTTATTGTAGGTGTAACAACTGTTAGTTGGGTTTCAAAATTGAAAAACATTGTTTCACTTTAAACAACAAAAGTAGAGTATGTTGCTGCTACAGAGGTTAGTAAAGAAATGATTTCTTTACAAAGGTTTATGTATGAATTGGGCAAGAAGCAGGAGATGGGTAGGTTATACAGTGACAACCAAAGTGTCATTCCTCTTAAAAATAAATCAACATTTTATTTCAATAATAAAATTATACATCTCAAGTACCATTTCAAACAGTCAATGTTGGAAGATGTAGTGTTGAAGCTGGAAATGATACACACTAGTAAGAATCCTGCAAATATGTTAACAAAACTTGTAACTAGGGAGAAATTGATATTTTGCTCAGTTTCAATTGGTATTCAAGTATGATGATGAAGAAGAGAAACATTTAGTTCCATAGTGGAAGCATTGTCCAGTAAGTGAAGTAATGGTGCAGTTCCTATAATCAGTCTCCAAGTGGGAGATTGTTGGGTGTGGAGCCTGATTATCTTCCTAATTGCCCAAATGTTTTTTCTTCAGTCCCATTAGATCCCGGTTCCTAACGGGGAAACAACACTACTCAATTAATTTTCATTAGGGGGTCCATGGGGGTCGGGGGGGGCAACAATGACTTTTATGAGCCCCCCTCCCTAGTGAGGGTTTAGGGCAACGCTCTCGAAACTAAAAATATATGAAATTTTTCCTTGTAAAATATTGTAATTGCATAGTCAATCTAGGCCGTTCATTAGGCAAATGATTTGATGGTAGAAGTTATGTTAATTTAAGGATTTTTTTTCCCTATAAGGCACCTCTAATGTTTATATGATGGAATTGTATTGCGGCTATGTATTCTTATTCGAAGCGAGAAAGAGAAAGGAGACTATGTGAAAGCGAAAAGGAAATTACATCTGATCAATTGTAGGTTGTATCTCATCATTTTTTTGGATAATAAAAAAGGAAGGACTAGTTGTTTCTCCGTGGACGTAGCCCAAATTGGGTGAGTCACGTATATCTGTGTCTCTCTTATTTTATATGTTTTTATATTTGTGTTTTCGCAATATTTGTGTATCTCATTGCTCTGTTAATTAAATTCTAACATGAAGGACATCCTAATAGACCAGTGGTTGCAATGGTTAGGTACTTATGAATTCTAGTGGATGGTTGTTCCTTTATATAGATGTTGATAGCTTGATGATTTATGCATAATTGAGGTATGATGTGAAAGTATCGAGATGGACCAAGGTAGAGTTTTTTTGAGTAGGTTCTTCAAGTCATAATGAAACATTTTTTGTAGAGGGGAAGACATTGAATACCTTAGTATATGAATATTACGACAAGTAGACATTAAAGGTGAGTGTTGGAGTATGTAAATCCTACTTCTCTTATATGTGTGATCATATTTGGTTGTTTTGATTACTGGCCATTATTAGGTAAAGATGGTTCTCTATGTAGAGATTATGTTCCTAGTTTGTAGGAGGTTTTTGAGGCCTAGTTGGATGTGAGAGGTTCTCTACAACTAGAAACTTCCTAGATTGGTGTGAGGTTGAGATATTTACTAAATTGAAGGACAATGTGTCCAAGATAGTTTGTCTATCTTGAGACAAAGTTTCATGTAGTTATATTTTGTAATAATATTTTATTAATATGGATCACTCAATACAATTTTGTGTGTAATAAAGTTATACTCTCCCACAAACTTAAATTTTCTACCCAGTGGGTTTCAGATTTGCGACCTTCACACAAGGAGTGCCTTAATAGAACACCTTGTCACTTATTATTCTACTTCTTGTTGGTTATTTTCTTAAGAAGAAAATGTGGGTGGGTTTTGATCCACTTATGTGTGCATGTGGGTTATGAGACCATTCACATAATCTCTCTTGGTTCAACCACACATTTAACCACAACTTCAAGATGTCCTCGTGGACTTTAGGGTAAGAATCCTTCTGACAATTGAAACTTGCCAAATTTTGAAAAAAACTCTTTCTTTTTTCCATTGGATTCAACCCCTTTGTAGTCAAAATAATACATTTCCATATAATATTTCATTCATTAAAATTTTCCATGGAAGATTTCCTGGTATTTATTTTATCATGACCATAAGCCATCATATGCTCAAAATAGGTTAGGAAAGAGTTTTATAGGTTAGATTAACTATTGGCCATGAAAGAAGATAATAAAATCAACAACTAAATTAAGTTTTTTTATCTCTCTTAAGTTTAAAAATGAGACCTCCATTACCATCAAAATCATTAATAAGAAGAATTACAATATTACAAAGATTTTAGAAGTCCTAATGTGGATGATAAGAATTTTTTTTCCAAAATTATGAGATTAAAAAGAAAAATATTGTCAAAATCAAGACTTACACCCATAATCTAAATCATGAGTATGTCTAATGGACTAATAAAAAACACCTTAAAATGAACAAATTTATAAAACTTGTATTACAAAGAAGATTGAAGATGAATATCATTTCCTTTTAACTCCCCTCACCCTTAATAATATAAGACATAACTTTACCCAATTTCATAATTTAATTAATTTTTAATTTCTTATTAGTTATTAAAAAAACACACTAACATTGATACTTTCATTTACACTTATGTAATTATAAAAAATATATTATAGAAAAAAATAATCTAATTAAATTTTATTTGTGCAATAAATTATAATGTTTCTAGGAAACTTAAACTTAACCATCTCTATCAATCATCATTATCAATAATAAAAATCATCAACAATTTTATATATTTGTTTATATATTATTTAAAATAATAATTTTTAAAATGAAAAAAAAATTAATAATTATTAATATTAAAATCAATAATATAAAATTAATTAATTAATAACTTTAATACATTATTATATAAATAATAATAATCGCATAACAATTAATATATAACCACATAACACTATAAAAGGTTTTAAAATATATTAATGAAAAATATTAAGTAGATTAAAGATTGTATTCATAATATTTAAGTTAAATATCTTTAGATTCTTTTACTTTTGTTAAAGTTTGATAAACTAAATTTTGGATTAACAAACATTAATCACTATAATCATTACCAATATATTTAAGGATAATAGGGAGTAGTGACCAAGGTACACATCGAGATTAATTAATGCAATGTGGGCATTATCATGGAATGACCCACTAAGTAGTTTGTAGGTAGTAAATGTGCCCATAGTTAGAGGAAATAATATAATACTGAGGGATTTTTCGGCATACTTCGTAGAGTATATTCATG
This sequence comes from Pinus taeda, assembly GCA_000404065.3. NCBI lineage: Eukaryota > Viridiplantae > Streptophyta > Pinopsida > Pinales > Pinaceae > Pinus > Pinus taeda. The sequence continues at coordinate 184,618 of APFE030168830.1, forward strand.
AGAAAATACATATAAGTATCATTGTATTAGACATTATTGAGAATCATAGGGATGGATTATGAAGTGATTATTTTAAAAAATGAACATTTATGGCATTCCCTTACTTTAAAGATTCTCTCTGTTTATGTGTTAATTATTGTGTAAATGCAATTTGTTATTATAAAGTTAAGGATTATTTTTAATGGTTTATTTGTTAATATTTGGTTCTTCAAGATGTCATATCAATAATGTTCATGTGCGTATATATACGTTTTCATCATCAGCATATTTCACGGTTTATACTAACTAATCCTCATTATTATATTATTTTGTTTAACTATTTAACAAACTTTATCATCCACCAACTACCAATCATATTGTTGGGTAATTTAATTGATGTTTAAATTACTTACATTAAATTATCAATCCATGATTCATATTGTTGTGAAGCACACTTGTATTGTATATGTTAGGCAATTAATTGTTGATAAAAAGAAATCAATTCTATTGAAATGAAATTGCAAAGCTTAAAACGAAATCCTATTCATTAGGAGATCCAAATGAACACACACATTTTCTTTCTCAAGGAGTGATATCTAAAGAAAGCAATAAATTATGAACAAGAAAAAAATAAAATCTTTAATATACTGAATGAAAATTCTATTATAGGAAAAGTAATGTAATTCTATTCTAAGTTCTTCATCTAATGAATTATGTTATGGAAATCATAATGTCTATTCTAGATAGCAATAAATATTAATTCTAAAAGGAAAATAAATTTTAGTTATATGAAAGTGATGGATTCTAACTCTTGAAAAATAGTAGACTCTTGTACTAGGAAAACAAAGGCACTCTATTCTAAAGCAATAAATAAATGATTAAAATGAATTGTGTTTATCAACGCAAGTTAAGATTACTAATCTACGTGTTTCAATTTAGAACCATTCATGACTAATTCTCTATAAATCTGAGACTAAGCAAATCAAGAAGTAAATTAAAATTTTTTTGGTTATTTTTTCAATTTTACTCAAGCATTTGACTTGTGCAGACAAAACAAATAAGTGAGTAAAAGACAACACTAAAGTTGCGAATGAAAGCTATACTACTTAAATGAAATAGAAGATTGATCTAAAACTATGAATGAATATAGAGTATAACGAATTAAATAACTTTTGAATATAAACTAAATTATGTTGTCTCATACTTTTTAGGGGACCCTCATGAGATGTACAAGTGTTTATAAAGCTTAGAATACGAACTTAAATCAACCAAAAATGATTATGAAAGCACCATAACCTAGTTTTCTATTACTAAAGTGCATTATAAAAGTTTCAATACGATAGTGTTTACAAAGATAGATTGACTTCAAAAGTTATCCATTCGCTTCTAGTTGAAGCATTTGATAGAGTTTACATCATAACTAGATTGAGAGTCTTATGGTTGGAAATTAGAGCTAAAGTGACATCTCAGTCTTTTAAATCTAATAAAACATTTCCTTTCTATGATTCATTATTGGAGAACCAAATCATGAACGGACATATCATTATCCTTGATTCATTAGGGCTTTGTCATATCACCAAATCTATGTCCTTGAATATGACTTGCTTTATATAGACCACACTCACTTGATATTCTGCTTCCTACAGGTGCTCCATAACTAATTTGACCGAGAATTTGACTTGAATGATGTGTTGATCGTGTGAATTTCCACCTGTAGCTAATAGGTGAATCACCATCTTAGCGACATTTGGCAACTATGGATATGATCCTACTGACTTATATTAACACATGGAAACCTATAGAACCTTCAAATTAGCTACATAATGTCAAAGGCGCTGTGCACAATTCAATAGCTTTTATCTAATCAAAACAATTTTATAAAGTAAAAAGTCTAGATTTAAAATAACAATAAGCTTTTACCTGATTAATGTTCTTACATGGCTTAGATAACTCTTAACTCATAGTAGAGGTCTAATAATATAAGAAGAAATTATAAAATAATTGAGAATAAAAAATAAATTTATATAAAAACAAATTTTAAAACTTAACACATAAATTTTTATAATTAACCACATTGCATTAATTATTCTCATTAAAATACCTTCTTAAATAATTATATCATCATTCACATATATATTACAAATAGAAACATCCCAAAAAAATTATATTACTATAAAAATATTTAAAAATAAAAATATTAAATAAAAAAACATTTAAATTTCATATATCTATATAAAACATATATCATTATCCATCATTAATATATATATTATATAAACATATAAACACTCATAAAACTATGTCCCCAATAAAACTTTCCTAAAAAATATTCATAATACTAAATAAAAATAAATATTTAAACTTCATATATCTATATAAAACATTATATCATTGTCAATCCATTATATCAAGGAAAAAAAAATCTCACAAACATATATCCCAAATCAACTTCCTAAAAAAATGGTTCATAATACACTAACAATCTATAATTAAAATTTTAATTTATATTAACTAAAAAAATCTCAAATAATAACAATTTACCCCAACCAAATGCTCCGCTAGCATAAGTGAGATATGTGTATGTCATAAATTTGAAGTCCTAAGTGAAAACAATGGAACCCATATCCATGTATAAGGATAAACGAAAAACAAATAAACTTAAATTCAGAGATAAAACGTGATAAAGAATATAACCCCATGTAGTTTAAATGTTTGTTCTTTCTTATATATAGTTTTGAATAGTTTGGTTGGAAAGTTAGTCAAAATTGTTGAAATGGTAATTTGAGTTGTTAAATTTATGTGATTTTTTTTAGTTATTTCTTATATATAGTTTTGAATAGTTTGGTTGGAAAGTTAGTCAAAATTGTTGAAATGGTAATTTGAGTTGTTAAATTTATGTGATTTTTTTAGAATTATCAAAATTTTAAATTTTTTTTATATTTAAAATAATTTTAGTAATGAAAAAACCAATTTTATGTATAATTATATATTATTTTTTAATTAAAAAAATGTTAAAAATAATTAAATTTTTTAAAATATTAATTAACATAATTATGTAATTGAAAATTTATTGATAAATGGTTAAATATGTAAATGTGATAAATATACTTTTTATAAACCATATGATAGCACTCAAAACTTTATAATAATTGTGGTTGAAATATTAATATAATATTCCAAAATCATTAGTGAGGGCATGAGAGGAGTTGTGTGCAAAGGTAAGAAAGAGAAAAGAGAGAACTAAGGAAAGTAATATTTTATAGCTACTTGTCAATTTAATGGTTATTATATTTTTGAAATATAAATTAAGAATCTATTGGTCAATTTAGTAGTTCCTATATTGTTGAAATATAAAATAAGGGTTCAAAATCATTGTGAAATATAAAATAAGGGTCCAAAATCATTGTGAAGAGTATGAGATTGGATATGTGTTCAAAAGTAAAAAAAGAGTTGCAAAGGATACTAATATTTTATTGTTATCTGATCAACTTAATAATTCTTATCTTCTCAAAACATGTCTTAACTAAATCATTTTTCACTTTTGATTTAATAACCTAACATAAATACATGTAATGGTTGGTGAGAAATGTCTATCTAATTATTTGAGAAATGTTTATCTAATTATTTGAAGAAGGAAATAATTATCTTCTCAAAACATCTCTTAACTAAATCATTTTTCACTTTTGATTTAATAACCTAACATAAATACATGTAATGGTTGGTTGGTTGGTGAGAAATGTTTATCTAATTATTTGAAGAAGGAAATAATTAGAAAAAAGAAAAGTACATTCACTTAGATTGGAGAAATCATTCTCTCAATTTCTTCTTTACACACTTTCTTCTTCTCACCATCACTATTTTATATCCATGTAAAAGCACTATCCAAATTTAATATATTATATTTTTCTAATAAAATTAATATCTAAAATATAAAAATAAATAAATAAGATATCATAACCATCCATAATAAATGTCCTCAAATCCTTGGACTATTAAATAAAATTTTCCACTTTTGGGGAAAAAGTATACTACTAATATTTCTCACAATAATCATATTATGCATAGAATTAGAATTTCAAAATTAAACACATCATCAAAGTCAATGATTTGGACAATTTCATGGTTAGTTTTTATGATTTGAGTGAAGAATCATAGAAGATTTCAAAGAAAATTTCATTATGTTTGATGAGCAAATTTTGAGGTGATAAACCATTTACTTATAGAATTCCATCTCAACAAATTAATTAATAAACATCATCCATTCCCATAATATGAATATCCATCCATAAAAAAATATATATTATTAAAATCAATATGAATATCCATCCATTCACTGCGCCTGCTTATCAACCGACCACATGTTGAGTAGCACTAGCACCCCATCATCATAAGGCAAGTTGCGTGTTATATTCAATAATGTAATACATTTGTTGTCCCCTTTGACTGTCTAAATATTGCTATATTATTGCCACCGACGCACAATTTGGTAACCCTAGAGGTTATGCTTACGTGGCATCGTCTTTTTCACAACTTCGAAATTATATCGTTAATTTTTTTCATAGCGACAGCGGCAGCGACACGATTGCATTCATTAAATATTGCCTTTCCCCAGAGTTTACGCTATCGAATTGGACACGTCTAACCAGCCAACGGCGACCATTTTATATGGGAAATACAATTATTTTTGTTGGGGAATTTGGTTTTTACTTTTTTTTCAACATTTAAAATACATTTAATATAAAAGTATATAATAATAATTAATATAAAATATTTTTTTTTTTTAATTTATTAAAAAGAACAAAATTATATTTTACAAATCCTAAAAAAACATTCGATAGTAACCAAAGACTAGAATCCAAAAATTAGAATCCAAAAAAATAATTCTAAAAATATTGCATGATATATAACACTATTTATATATTTATTATAAAAAAATTAACACTTCCTTATATATTTTATTATAAGGAAAATGTATAGTAATATATACTTAAAATCCATATCATATATAACACTTATTACATATATATTTTACGTTATTAGAACAAAAAGAAGTTTAAAATAATCTTATATATATAAAATTAAAAAATCTTTTATCCCAATTTTTTATTTTATTAATTTAAAATTTTAAAATATAAAAAATTAATAATTTAAAATGTTTTTTTATTTATTATATAAATTAATGTTGTATGTTAATTAATTAATTTATTAATTTTGAAAATTCTAGAAATAAATTTTTAATTAATCCATTATAAACCATATTTTCATAATATAAAATTTACTAGTTTCTTTGAGTTTATTATTAATATATATATATAGATATATAAACTCAAGGAAATTAGTAGATTTTATATTAAGAAAATATGGTTTATGGGTTAGAAACCTTACATGCAAATCGACGTCCTCAAAGAGAAACTACATTCTAACAGTATGCAAAATGGGACTACTTTCAACTACCCATATGACATTTTTTTTTACTATGACCTTTTTTCCCAAGTAAACATAAATGAAGACTTCCATATATTTAGATTAAAATCCCGAGTAACATAACATATCACATAAAAAATGTAAAGGAGTTAACAATTAAATGTTTGCTTCAACCACACTAACACCATACTCCAAGAACAATTTGAGTCACTCCTGTTGCCCATCCCTAGGCCTTGTTGTCCACATACTTGAGTAGATCCTCGATTATTCTTCATTGCATCCAAGGCCAACTTGGTACCTTTGTTGAGTTTGATGTGGAGCTCCTCAAGTTGGCAGCGGAGAACTAACAATTCCATGTTTAGTTCACTCTGCATCTGATCCATTTGATCCCTGAGGAAGAGAATTTGAGAATCCAAAATCAATTTGAAGGACGAATGCTCCAACGCTTCAACCTCTCTCTGGTGGTTTAGGGAGGTCAAAAGGCCTACCCTCACCTCCATTAATTTGTCTAGTAATTGAAGAGTGTGCTCTCGCTCAAAGGCCATGGAGGTGGTGCCTTTAAACTCCATGCGAATCATGTGTAGGGAACTACATTTCCTCAAGGAGAACCCCTGAGAAGCTAATCAATTGCACTTAAATAGAGTCGAGAGCACAACAGATTGTGATTTGAGACTAGTCCCTGGTGGTATCTCCAAAGGGAATGATCAATGCTTTAAATAGCCAGAGGAAACACCATCCCATAATTGCAAATGCTACACACCCAACATTCTCTCTGCAGAGATTAAAGTTTCCTAAGATCTGAGAATGATACAAAGGGTGGTTTTCATTCGCATGGATTCGAAGGCCCTATAACACTGTAAATGCTTCCCAATGTTGATGAAAAAATGTCAGTCTCATAAGCATGTGAGTGATAGGAAATATAAGCCAAGTGTTGAGACTAACTAAGACATCCATGACTGAAGCCTTAAATCCAGGACCTGAGCATTAATTGTGCCTTGATAGCATTCATGAAGACCTTTGAGGATTGCAAGATTGCCAAAGGAAATCGTTGATTCATAATATGCAATATATTAACTATAATGACAAACATAATCCACACACACACATATAGATGGCGCATAATATGGATCTATTATAGTTCAATTCCAACACACCTTGTTCTAGTTTGGAACCTACATTGGCTAAGGTATTTGCAATTGAGTTTAGGTGTCTTAGCACATGATGGAATTCTAAATATTCAAATTGTTAGATCAAACTAGATATCTGATGCAACGATTGGGGTGATTTTGTTGTGAGATAATCAATGTATAAAGCTTGTCTAATAGCGAGTGATGAAACCGCAAAGACCATAAGCTTTGAAAATTGCCTTTTGACTGCCAATTCAAACCCTTTCCATAATGTTAGATATTTCGCCTCACTATTTGTTACTTGACCTAATCCCAGACATACTATAATTTTGGTTGCTCCTCGGGGCCCAAAAAGACCCCTCCCACTCCTAATGGTCCTGTTTTAATAATTAATTTAATAAATTTATCTTTTTTTAATTTCTTTATTGTATTTATTGTAATCAAATCTTTTTAATGAATATATATTAATCTAAATTAATTTATTTTAAATTGTGGTAAAAAATGTGATTATTTATGTGGTAAAAAATGTTATTATTTATTTATTTGTTCTATCATTGTATCAATTTCCCTTATTTTATAATGATAATTAGACTAATTTAATACATATTTAAAATTCCATAAATTTATACGAAATTTTAATAATATCCATCCAATGTGTTTGTTGTTATTATTCAATGTCCAAATCGCGACATCATCGTGTGCAGTATTATCATAATGAATTAGAATGGAAAAACCTGCAAAACTCACATTTCACCGACCAATCCCAATTTGACTGATTCGGTTATATCAATGTCCACATCACCGAACATCAAGTGTAGCATTATCATAATGAATGAATAGGAAAGCCTTCAAACCATACACTTTCACCGATCATCCAATTTGATTAATTAGTTTTCATGACATAGAAAATAGAGCTTAACATATATTAATAAGATCTATTTGATTGAAAGATGAATACATATTTTATTATTATTATTATTATATTAATTGCATATTTATTATGTATATGATGTTAATATAAAATAAGTTACAAAAAAAATATTTAAATTATGATTTAACATAATTCAGAAATCAATTTTTTGACTAGTTACCGAAGAATCCATAGTAAAACCCATTTTCCAATTAGAACGTGACGGAAAAATTGTTTACTGCTGATCTCTCATAATAAGTCAAAGAATAAACCCACAGAGTCTTAAATCCAGATCTAATTTTATGATGCAAATCTTTTATGAGTATATTGATTTAAAATGTTTTATATAAAATTTATTTTATTTTTAAAATTTTATTTTTGTTGACATAAGCAAATTTTCAAACTTTGACACATCATACCTGGTCTATAAAATGACCTATCGACTTAATAAAAAAATTTACAAAATAAAATAAAAAATATTTTATATAAACACTACTTTCACAAAATAATAAATAAAAATAAACTTATTGATATAAAATATTTTATATATAAAATAATTTAATAATAACAAATGACATAAAACTAATACATGAATATATCATTAGCATATGCATATTTTATTTTTCTTTTTAATAATTTATTTGTTTTAATATTAATATTTTGCTATTTATTTAGAGAGGCCCAATATGAGTTTGATGGTATTGTCTGATTCTCTTTGTACTCAATTTGGACTTGACAAATGTCTCTCTTAAATAAAAATGAAATATTCTCTAAAGAGAAAAGCAATGTTAAGTATGATAAAAAACAAAAACGAATATGGATGTTTAGTTAGTTTTAATTAAAAACATTATAAATATCAATAATACCAACCTTACTATGATCACTGGATTTGTTAGCTAAATCTTCCGAAGAAAATTATGTAGATGTTTACCCTGGACACTCCACCCATCATTAGGGGTAAAAAAGCAAACAAATTGTAAGGACTAGGATAATGGTTACAAGGATAAAAAAAATATATTAAAAAAAGAAGATTAACCGTCAAAAAAATAAGAAAAAAGATTTATAATA
>APFE030168831.1:2325-38255 GCA_000404065.3 Pinus taeda
AGCTCGTTTCTTCAGAGGACACTTGGAGCACAGCTTTTAACAAAATAGCTGTGGAATCCTGTGCTGGCTGCGGAAACCTGTGCTGGCTGCGGAAACTGACAAGTTTCCGCAGCTGCATGAACAAAAGACTAAACCAAACAACAGACATCGGTATAGTCAGAAAACCATATAAACAATCCTTTTTAGACTATAATGCAATGATTTAACCACTGGATGAGTGAAGTGAGTGGAGAATAAGGGTTAAGAGGGTGTGTAGGAAGGTGCAAGTTTGAGGGTCAACAACCTGCTCAATTGCTACTTCAGTTACAACTCCATCAATGTTTTGTGATCCTATTCAGTTGGAAGCCATTGGGACAGATGAACCTAAAAGATTTGGAAATAAGCAACTTGCATGGCAGGAAATATGTCAATGGAAACAAAGCAAATACGGGGGAGGACACAACACATACCTGCGAAACTAATGAGCAAGATTGTGCAAATTTTACTGGGAGGCTGGGTGATTGGCTGCTAGAACTACGCAAAAGGTAGTCTAGGCTATCTGGGAGGCACGATTGGCTGCTAGATCAATTTAGGTAGTTGGCTAATTGTATTGCGCAATTCACTATTCCAGTTGGGAAGGACTGCTGGCCTAGGGACAAATTTGCACAATTTCTTTCGCCAAGCAGCCACTGTCCTCTAGAAATGTGCAAAAAAGTCTTGGAGGCTAGTGCTGGGAAATAATGTGCATCTCTGGGTAGGAAGGTGAGCCTTCCTTCCCTAGATTGTGCAATGCAGCCTTGGTGAAGCCAGAGCCCGGGCTAAGGTTGGCCCGACTCACTAATGGTCAATTGAAAGAAACTAAGACAATAAATGCATGGCGACACTCAGTGATAATAGAAGTGATTTACAATGCATGCAAAACATGAATGAAATATTCAACAAACATATCAACATGCATGTGGGTGAGGTAGTCTGTCGGTTGGGCAAAAGTCCGTGCAAAATAGTTTCATGCATGTGACAGTAGTGAGATAGCAACGAAAACTAAAACAGAGCTGGGACGAGCTAAAATACATGTAAACGACAACAGGTGTTCAAATAAATCAAGCAACCAATACACACACAAGCAAATACACAAAAAGTGATAGAAATGTTGAAAAAGACTAGTTGAGGCCACTTACCCATGAATAACTGAGCTGGATGTGTTGAAGAGTCCTGGATGTGTTGTGGGATGTCAGAGCTCCAATATCGATGTGAATGAATGAGCTCTGATGCATTGAATAAATAAGTTTTGTCTCAAGATGCGCATGCCACAAATCTAGGAAAAGGCAACACTTGGAGGGAAACTTCTAAAACAGCTTTGCATGTAACCTTTGACTACTAAAAATAGCTCCTTGAATCATGGGGTGCCTTTTGCATGTTGTCTCTTGCTATTCTAGGAAGATCAAGTCATGCATGCATGCAAGTCAAGTTTCCTCGGTCCCAGGTGGAACTGGTCAACCAGATTGTCCATGCATGCAAGTGCTCAACTGCTTGGGAAAAATGTGTATTCCTGGCTGCGAGTTGGGTAACTGCCTAGGAGGTTTGTGCAATTTCTGGGAAGAGCAGCTAACTGTTGCCTAGATTTGTGCAAATCCTGGGCTGAACAACCTGCTGCTGGGAAAATTTGTGAAAATACGGCTGGGAGGGTTGGCTGGCAGGATTGTGCAATCCTGGAGCCCAGTAGGCTGTCAGAGAGGATTGTGCAATTCCTGGAGGGAAGGCTGGTTGCTCTCCAGAAATGCACAATTTTTAAGGGGAATCTGCTCAGCCTGCAGCTAGACTAAGTCCGAGTGAGCAACTTGTGAGGGGAATGGATCAACTATGATCGACAGGTTGCCTCTGTGTGAGGAAAACACTGAAGCTTGTGTACTTGATGAAGCAAGACAAAGTGTTTTGTAAGGTTGGTAGGGAGGTTCCAAAATAGGCTAAGGAAAAATTTTGGAGGGTGTTTGTAGCTGCTACAACACTTGGCGACACACTGGTAGAACTCCAGCTCTCTGCATAGACCTTGTTCATGAAAAGCAAGTCTAACACCTCTGGAAGTATTATTTAGTTCTTAGCTCATCTTGGTTTCACACTAACTTGATTGTAAGATGTAGCATCTGCCAAGCCCTTGGTCGATTGACACACATTCCTAGCCAAGGCAACACAGTTGTTTGGATTGGGGTTGAGGGGTATATAGGTGCACAAGCAGTTTAGTCGTCAAAGTCTTTGTTTCATCTCTGCTGTTGCTCCACTGCCAGCAGGCCTGGACAGTACCTCGGTGGAGTCACATAGGAACACAAGCATGGCTCTGCTGCCAGTGAGCCTAGTCAGTACCCTGGCGGAGTTGCTTGCATTACCTCCTTGCGGAGGAAGACTTTCTCTTCTTTCGCCTTGTTGATTTTTCATTTTGATTGTTTTTTTGACTTTTCATTTTTCATTTTCATTTTCACTATGCATAACACTTATTCATTTAAGAGGTGGAAGAGGGATCCCGACTTATTGAGAGCAGAGGAGAATGTTCTAGCAGAGAAGTAGTTTATTGTATCTTTGACATGCCCGTTAAAGTTTTTCCCCCTCACCTTACTCTACTTGACTAGGTTGACAAGGGTTAACCCAAAAATAACCAACTAGAGAAGGTGGCACTAGTTAGCGCGCAAGAATTGTGTTTTCACCAAGGTTCACTTCAAACAATACGTATTTTCCTTTGACGTATCATGGAATAAAAGGTAACAAGCTCATCACACAAAGGAAAGATGATAGATAACCAAGTAGTAACAGTTGTACAAGCGCTCTTGTAGTTTACCCAGCTCGTTTCAAGAGTCATACATGGTTTCATGCAAAAATATCCTACGAACAAAACAAGTGAATTGAAAAACATCAAAGCAAAGCAAAAGTAGAAGCGAAAGTGAAAGCAAAGCACGTAAGCAAACAAGCAAGCAAACAAACAAGCAAACAAATCATATAAGCAAACAAGCATGCAAGCAAACAATTGAAAGCAAACACTACTCCTACTCCTACACTAATGGCGCATGGGCCTAATCACGTGAAGTGTTACTTCCAATGCAGCCACCAGCGCATTGGTAGACCCATGTTGATGAAGGCCTAGTCTGTGAGAAACCATGTTGTGCAAATCAACAAGCAAGAAAGATACCACAATGAAGATAACCACACTTTGTGTTTCAAAGTGCCTATGGGACGTAAGTGAGTGCAAGTGCATGACGGATAGTCCGTGGACTTCTCATGGTGCTATGTGACACTACGTGCAACTTTGAAGCATAAGCACACTCTTGACTGTGACAGGAAAACAAACAAGAGAAATAAAGATAACTTGCGTCGTGAATGAGAGCTTGCAATGTAAGACTCCTCCAATGCATGAGCAATGGGATCGTGCAATTCGAGTGGAGGAAGTGTGATCTGTGTATGACATGGATCTCCAATGCATACAGATGAGTGATGAGGAGCCTTGGGTGATTGAATAGTTTCATGATCAGAAGTGAGACTAACCCTAAGAGAGTGAGGGCCTGACATAACCATCAGTTTGGGATGAAGTGCCTCGACAGTCTTGGGTGTCTCAACTTCATCATCAGCTAGATCATCATACACCGATGGCTTCGAAAGATCAACTGTGATAGGTTCATGATCATGATAAAAAATGGAAGAAAATGGATCACGATCACCACGATTAGAAAAATCAATGAATTCCTCGACATCCTCATGATCATATGAGTCAAATAGAGGGGTAGATGAAAAGCAAACAAACTCATCCTTTGTGTTTCTAGAAACATAGATGAAGGATCAAGTGGATTTTCAACGAGTAACTTATCCTATCCATTATCGAATGATGGACTAACATCCGGTGAGTCTTGCAAGTGATCAACAATGGGTGCATCCATGGATGAAGACACACATACAAAATCATGGATGGCAGGTTCACCAAAGAGGCTAGGAAACAACATAGGGGGCTCAAACAGAAAAGAGTCATCCTTTGTCGAGTGTTGATGTTCAAGCTCCCACTCATACTCTTCATAAATGCTAGCACATGTTGTTTGTGAAACACCAACTCTGTCAGTGGGTTGTTCATTGTTCACTTCAAGTGAAGAGTCTGGAATGGACAAACACAGGACAACATCATCTAGAGGAACCCTTGAGTGTGAAGACTGAGAGGGAGGCGGATAGTCAGTTGAGATAGTGCCCGCTCCCACATGAGATTGCACAATTCCATCAATGAAGAATGTTGAGCAAGGCTTGATCTCAAGCTTCCTCCTGGGATGCGCATATTTCTTAAGGCAATACTCGAACCGCTCCCAAACATAAGAAAATTACATCTGGCTCCCCAGAGCTTGAAATTGCAAGTCACTAAGGTGCTGCCAAAAATCAATAATAGATTCATGTGGAGCCCTCCGTTACTGTAATAGTTTCTGATCAAGATGGTCTTGATCAAAATGATAGAACGTGTCTTCAATAAGATCACATAAGTTCTCAAATGAGTGCACGATGTCAACCAGTAGGCTGGGAACCAACGAAATGGAGATTTGCGAAGTGTGTATGTAAGCAAAAAATTGCCTGTTTGTCAGAAAAATCATCTTCCTCGTGAATCATGGAAAGAAAGTTATGTAAGTTCTCAGGCCAGGCCACTTCATCTTCACCATCATACGTGTGAGTAGACAAGAGATCGAAAAGATTCCCTAAGATGGAGACATCTTCACGATTCGAAAAACACCTCGGGGGAAGAAGAGTGCAAGACTCCATGAAAGATACACAAAGGTTCAAAACTGGATGAGAGGACATAACTTGTCATCAAGCCCTCCTTCTAGCGCTAGAAATCTTGATGGTGCTGGACCCACTAACATGTCAAGGTGATCTGCCTGGTAAGAAGTCCCAATTAGACCTCACACTGTTTGGTGTAGGAGTCCCAACAATGGGTTGTAAGGTAATGCCTTGATCGTGATGTCGCAAAGATGCAAGTAAGATAACTTTGTTACTAGCAAGGGTGTGATTGATGCAGTGAGTCAAGGAAGGTGTATGAGAGGTTATAACACTTTGAAGGGGGAAGGAAGTGAAGGTGAGTTCCAGGTTGAAAGGGATTAGTCCGAACTCGGCTAGGAACACACAACACAAAAGGACATGCATAGCTTCCGGCGGAGCAGTCCACTAAGATGTGGTAGTCACATCATAGAAGGTAAGATAACACGTACAACACTCACGGATCAGTTTGAGACGAGTGCGACAGTTGTTACAACAAGGTTCATGTGAAAGGTCTATCTGATGTCCGACAGAGTAGTCGATATGGACGGTGACAAAATTAATGACATATACAACACATTAACAAGAAGATTCATATAATTTCATGTGAATTAGTTCATACACGTACATAAGTTAAACAACATATATCATTAAGGCAACCAGAGCAGTCCAACTACAATAACAACATATGCATGAAAATGTGCTGGCTCTTATTATATAAAGAAGTGTAAGTCTCAATCATACAATACATCTGCTAGCCCCAATAGTGGAACGTTATAGCCACATCTGCCTTCTCCTCCAAAGAGATGTACTAGCTTTGTGCAGTGGAGAAGCCAAGGCGTGTTACAATATTGTCCAAGCCTTCTTCAAGATAGTCTTAGTAGAATCTTGGTTGACCAAAAGCCTATAAAATGAGTTATGAGGGAATATTTATAGCAAAGGGTGGGGTGACCCTTGACATTCCCCTTTGTGACCATTCAACTACCCTCATGACTCTTCACCTACTCTATGACTGTTACATCCACTATTGAGACTCAACTTACACTTGACATGACTCAACATTACAATGCAAATGTACCCATGTGAATGATGGCTTGAACAAGCCAAACTAGACATCGTTCGAACATATACAACCATAGAAGTCCAACTCCTCGACATCCTCATGCTGATCAATAGTGACATATTGATGCCAAGATTGGTAGTCCTAGATAGTGTCCGTGTGTTCTGTTGTGACATCCGTCTGAAGCCTGAACCTCGCCTCCATAGCATCTGGGTACACTGCAAAGGCTCCTCTGTCCAACTTGTCTGAGAGCATGCGCATCATTGTCTTCAATGTGGCCGAACCAACAACGTACTTGTGCATGATGTCTGCACTGATAGGCAAGTCTGGGTTGGTGGTGGTGCGCTTCAGCTCGTCAAAGTACGAGTCAAGCTCCTGCCAGACCTGCTTCTTTGTCTTCGCCTGGGTGAGAGCCCCAAGTCATGGGATCGCGTGGGTGTGCACTATAACATCCATGCTATTGAATACTTGTGCATGGGAAGCCTGTATGCTAGTGATGAGTTGCGGTAGGTCTTCATAGTTCCGGATTTGACTCTGGATACGTGCTTACAACTCGACCGCATTGGTCCTCATTGTCTTTGGAAAGTGAAGTGGGACTCCCTTGTACTTCATTGTCCATGCTTGCATGTTATCAACAACAACATGTATGTTCTTCAAGATGCGTGCTCTTCTCGCACATTGCTGCTACCACTCGTGGAGATGGACGACTACTTGGTGCACGGTACCAAACTTGGAGTATAATGCTGGCATAACTATATCAAGGGACAATACTTCATCTAGTATTTCCTTCTTTAGTTCAGCTTGAGCGAACTTTGCCACTAAGTCTCCTCCTTACTTAGCCACCTATAGTTCCTTTTCCATTTGCTCATTCTCAGCTGTGAGGAAATGAACACTTAAGCTAGTGGCTTCGGCATAGACTCTAGTTGCATTGACCAAAGTAGCTAGATGCTTGTGCACATCAGTCATGATCACTTGTTCTTCAACTTGCGCAGGGGATGTTTGGTCCTCCAGAGTCGGTACTCTCTGAGACTGCACAACTCTATGATCAGATTCGTCAAAGGAGATGTTTTGCATCTCCGCTTACGGTTGACCACTAAGGATCTCAGTGCCTCCTTGGTCAGTCAAGAATTACTCATCATCAAGATGGAATGAAGTGGGTGAGTTGACCTCCTTTTGGTGAGGCATGAGGTTGGTGTCTTGCACCAACTCCTGCTACTCCATGTCTGCATCAAACTGCTCAAGTGCCTGTTCAATCTCATGAGCAAAGTCTCACTCCTGCGATGGTTCACCTTGCTCACCTGATGCTAGTTGTTCAAATGAATCAAATACTTTTACGGGAGCTACTTCGTTTGTCTGCATGTCATGCGCCCCCTATTGTATCTACTGCCGCTGCGCTTCTTTCTCCTATTGGCACAACTCTTGTTCTTTCGAGAGTTTCTCCCTCAGCTTATGCAACTCCTTCTCTACTTCTTCCATTCTCTTCTTATCCATCTGCCTCGCACGATGCGCTTGTCGCGTTGCTGCCTCTTCACCTAAAAAGCCATAGCTTCTTCTTATACAAGTGGATCTACTCGAAGCTTGGAACATTGCTCCTCCTCTATACAGTCAACAATCTTCCTCTTCCCTTTGTCGTGCACAGGTATGCTTGGCTTTGCTACTGTTGGTGCTCTCTGTGATGCTGCTTCATGCTGCTTTGCTAACCACTCAATGATGAAGTTGACCTGTTCATTGGGTCTGGAGGAATTGTAGCAGTACCTCCATGAGTCCTCCTTGGCCCAATGACATGCCCAATGGATCTAGTTGAACTGAACTCTCGCGCAGTGATCCTTCACAATGCAATGTGGGTCATATGGGTTGAAGCTTTTGAGGTCGAAAGGATACTTCCTCATCTGTTCTACTTCGACATCCGCTTGCTTGATACTCCAAATCTCATATAACCCAATTCACAATGGAAGAGCGGGCCAAGGTTCCTTCTTCTTCTGCTGCAGTCTAGCTGTCAATCCTACTGAGATGTGGTACACTACATCTTGCATGACAAGCACGTCTAAGGTGAACTTTGGCAGCACATGTGGATACTTCTCCGCACTGAACACTCGGATGAACGTGCCGAATGGTGAGGCATACCAATCTGCAATGCCTAGTAATGCCTTCATCGCTTCCTCTGACATGCAGGGTGGATCCTGTTCGAATATCAACCTATATACTGGGGTGATAAAATGGTCGGATAGCCATATGATCACTCCTCTGAAGCTGCATTCAGACAACAACTTGAAATACGTGTTCACAATAGTTTCCGCCGGTGACCATGCCCACTCCAAGCCCGGGAAATCAAGTCGGGCACAAACTACATCTAGAATGTAAGCGAACATATAAATCTCTGCATGCATAGCCTTAGGTGATTGTCGAGCCTTCATGACTTGTTCCTTCAGCTGGTGAGCCAATATGTCAGACTAGTTGCATGATCTTCCTTCTTTAGCCAGTTGGTCCGATGTGATCACCCAAATTTGAGGAAAGGTTTCAGTGCTTGCTTGGCCAGTCATTCAACATGCGAATATGAACAAGTATTGGTACGCCTTCCTCAATATCTTTGTCTTGTAGATCTGGTTGGGTGTCATCTTGAAGCGAGCTAGCTCCTTTACCCAATCCTTCAGAATGTATCTGGAGTGAGCTCTACTCTTGGGAAAGCTGAATGGAGTGGTCATGATAGTCACAGGTTCAAACATCTGATACATATCATCATAATCTCGTGCCCAGAAGGTTGCAAGCTTAGTCCCACTGACACTACTCAAGGTCATTGTCTCGGGGTTAGTGTGAGAGACAATCTAGTGAATCATGTTTGCGCATGGGAACGCGGGGTATCTGCATGCAATCGAGTACAAGCTGGACTTGTGAATGTTCACGTACACCTAATGGTCTTCGAGCTCTTCCCCAAAAGTGCTAATGAATGCTTCATTAACCTCTTTCCACTTAAGTTTGATGTCATTGTCCAGATACAACTTCGTATCTTCATAGATCAACAAACTAGAGGACACCTGCTCAATTGCTGCTCCAGCTACAACTCCATCAGTGTCTTGTGATCCTGTTCTCTTGGAAGCCATTCGGATAGATGAAACTCAAATATCTGGAAACAAGAAGCATACATGGCAAGAAATATGTTAGTGGAAACAAATCAAATCCGGGGGAGGACACAACACATACTTGGGAAACTGATGAGCAAGATTGCGAAAATTGACTAGGAGGCTGGGTGACTAGCTGCCAAAACTATGAAAAAGGTAGTCTAGGCTTTCTGGGAGGCAGGATTGGCTACTGGATCAGCGAAATGCGCAATCCAGTCAGGCAGCTGGCTGCTAGGATTGTGTAATGCGCAATTCCAGTTGGGAAGGACTGATGGCCCAGGGACAAATTTGTGCAATTTCTTGGGCCAAGCAGCCACTGTCCTCTAGAAATGTGCAAAATAGTCCTGGAGGCTAGTGTTGGGCAAGAATGCACATTTCTAGGGAGGAAGGTGACCCTTCCTTCCCCAGATTGCGTAATGCAGCCTTGGTGAAGGCAGAGCTGAGGCCAAGGTTGGCTTGACTCACTGATGGGCAACTGAAAGCAACTAAGACAGTAAATGCATGGCAAAACTTAGTGATAGCAGAAGTGATTGACAGTGCATGAAAAACATGAATGAAAGATTCAACAAATAGATCAATATGCATGTGGTTGAGGCAGTTCGTCGGTTGGGCGAACGTCCGTGCAAAACAGTTTCATGCATGTGACAATAGTGAGATAGCAACGAAAACTGAAACAAAGCTAGGACAAGATAAAATACATGTAAATGACAACATACATTCAAAGAAATCAAGTAAACAACACACACAAGTGAATACACAAAAGTGATAGAAATGCTAAAAAAGACTAGTTAAGGCCACTTACCAGTGAATAGCTGAGCCAGATGTGTCGAATAGTATTGGATGTGCTATTTGATGTCAGAGCTCCAAGATCGATGTGAATGAATGAGATTTGATGCGTTGAATAAATAAGTTTGGTCCCAATACGCGCATGCCACAAATCTAGGAAAAAGCGACACTTGGAGGGAAACTTCTAAAACAACTTTGCATATAACCTTCGACTGCTAAAAATAGTTTTGTAAATCATTGGGTGCCTTTTGCTTGTTGTCTCTTTTTATTCTAGGAAGATCAAGTCATGCATGCATGCAAGTCAAGTTTCCTCGGTCTCGGGTGGAAATGGTCAACTAGACTGTGCATGCATGCAAGTGCTCAACTGCTTGGGAAAAATGAACATTCCTAACTGGGAGCTGGGCTGACTTCCCAGGAGGTTTGTGTAATTTTTGGGTAGAGCAGCTGATTGCTACCCATATTTGCACAAATCTTGGGCTGAACAGCCTACTGCTGGGAAATTTTGCGCAAATACGGTTGGGAGGGTTGGTTGGCAAGATTGCACAATCCTGGAGCCCAGCAGGCTATCAGAGTGGATTGCTCAATTCCTAGAGGGAAGGTCGGTCACCCTCCAGAAATGCACAATTTTCAAGGGGACGCTGCTCAACCGGCAACTAGACCAAGTTTGAGTGAGCAACCTATGAGGGGAATGGATCAACTATGATCGACAGGCTGCCTTTGTGCGAGGAGAAAATTGAAGCTTGAGTACTTGAAGAAGCGAGAAAAAGTGTTTTGTAAGGTTGGTAGGGAGGTTCCAAAACAGGCTAAGGAAAAATTTTGGAGGGTGGTTGTAGCCACTACAACACTTGGTGACACACTGGTAGAACTCCAGCTCTCTGCATAGAACTTGTTTGTGAAAATAAAGTCTAACACCTTCGGAATTATTGTTCGGTTCTTAGCTCATCTTGGTTTCACACTAACTTGACTTTAAGATGTAGCATCTGCTAAGCCCTTGGTCGATTGACACACATTCCAAGCTAAGGAAACACAGTCATTTTGATTGGGGTTGAGGGGTATATAGGTGCACAAGTAGTATAGTCATCAGAGTCTTAGTTTCATCTCTGGTGTTGCTCCACTACCAGCAGGCCTAGACAGTACCCTGATGGAGTCACATAGGAACAAAAGCATGGCTCTGCTGCCAGTGAGGTTGGTCAGTACCTCGGTGGATTTGCTTGCATCACCTCCCTGCGCAGGAAGCCTTTCTCTTCTTTCACCTTATTGATTTTTCATTTTATTTGTTTTTTTTTACTTTTCATTTTCATTTTCATTGTTCATAGCACTAATCCATTTCAGAGGTAGAAGAGGGTTCCCAACTTATTGAGAGCAGAGGAGGTTGTTCCAGCAGAGAAGTAGTTTATTGTATCTCTGACATGCCTATTAAATCTTTTCCCCCTCACCTTACTCTACTTGACTGGGATGACAAGGGTTAAACCAAAAACAATCGACTAGAGAAGGTGACACTAGTTAGCTTGCAAGCATTGTGTTTTCACCAAGGTTCACTTTGAACAACACGTATTTTTCTTTGACATATCATGAGTAAAAGGTAACAAGGTCATCACATAGAGGCAAGATGATAGATAACCAAGTAGTAACAACTGTAGAAGCCCTCTTGTACTTTACCCAACTCGTTTCAAGAGTCATACATGGTTTCATGCAAAACTATCCTACGAACGAAACAAGCGAACTGAAAAACATCAAAGCAAAGCAAAAGAAGAATTGAAAGTGAAAGCAAATCATGTAAGTAAACAAGCAAGAGAACAAGCAAGCAAACAAACAAGAAAAAAAATCATATAATCAAACAAGCATGCAAGCAAAAAACTGAAAGCAAACACTACTCCTACTCCTACAATAACTATGCATGGGTCTGATCACGTGAAGTGATACTTCCAATGCAGCCACTAGCGCATTGGTAGACCCATGTTGATGAAGGCCTAGTTCATGAGCAACCCAGTTGTGCAAACCAACAAGAAAGAAAGATATAACAATGAAGACAACCACACTTCGTGTTTCAAAATTCCCACATGACATAAGTGAGTGCAAGTGCATGATAGACACTCTGTGGACTTCTCATGGTGTTGTGTGACACTATGTGCAACTTTGAAGCATAAGCACACTCGTGACTGTGACAGGCAAGCAAACGAGAGAAACAAAGATAACTTGCATCGTGAACAAGTTCTTGTAATGTAGGACTCCTCCAATGCATGAGCAACTGGATCGTGCAGTTCAAGTGGAGGAAGTGTGATCTGTGTGTAAGATGGATCTTCAATGCATACATATGAGTGATGAGGAGCCTTGGGTGATCGTACAGTTTCATGATCGGAAGTGAGACTAGCCGCAAGAGAGCGAGGGCTTGACATAACCATCAGCTCGGGCTGAAGTGCCTTGACAGTCTTGGGTGTCTCAACTTCATCATCAAGTAGATCATTATACATCGGTGGCTTCAAAATATCAACTGCGATAGGTTCATGATCGTGATAAAAAATGGAAGCAAATGGATCACGACCACCACGATCAGAAAAATCAAATAATTCCTTGGCATCCTCATGATCAGATGAATCAAACAGAGGGGTAGATGAAAATTGAACTAAATCATCCTCTTTGCTTCTAGAAAAGATAGATGAAGGATCAAGTGGATTTTCAACGAGTAACTTATGCTTTCCATTGTTGAATGATGGATTAACATCCAGTGAGTCCTGTGAATGATCAACAATGGGTGCACCCGTGGATGAAGATACACATGCAAAATCACGGATGGCAGGTTCACCAAAGAGGTTAGGAAAGATCAGAGGGGGCTCAGACAGAAGGTAGTCATCCTTCGCCGAGTGTTGATGTTCAAGCTCCCACTCATACTCTTCATAAATTCTAGCGCATGTTGGTTGTGCAACAACAACTCCGTCAATGGGTTGTTCCTCATTCACAACAAGTGAAGAGCCCAGAATGGATGAACACAAGACAACATCATCTGGAGGAACACCTGAGTGAAAAGACGTAGGACGAATAAAATAATGCATATGAGAATTCAAAGGACTCACAACCAAATCTGCGCAAAAATTGAGTGGAGTGATGTTGGGAGAGTGTGAAGGATGAATAGGTGTGTGAGCATGATCCTCAATATCACTAGGCAGTGGTGGAGTTGTTGAATGAGAGGGAGGTAGACAATCAGTTGAGACAATGCCCACTCCCACAGGAGATTGCACAGTTCCATCAATGAAGAATGTTGAGCGAGGCTTGATCTCAAGCTTCCTCTTGGGATGAGCAGATTTCTTAAGGCAATACTCGAATCAGTCCCAAAGATAAGAAAATTACATTTGGCTCCCTAGAGCTTGAAACTACTAATCACAGAAGTGCTGCCAAAAAACAATAATAAATTCATGCAGAGCCCTCCGTTGTTGTAACAGTTTCTGGTCAAGATGGTCTGGATCAAAATGATAGAACATGTCTTCAATAAGATCACAAAAGTGCTCAAATGAGTGCACAGTGTCAGCTGGTAGGTTGAGCACCCAACGAAATGGAGATTCGCGAAGCATGTATGCAAGGAACAAACCAGCATGTTCGTCAGAAAGTTCATCTTCCTCATGAATCATGGAAAGAAAGTTATATAAGTGCTTAGGCCAGGCCACTTCGCCTTCACCATCATACATGTGAGTGGAAAAGAGATCGAAAAGCTTCCCCAAGATGGAGACATCTTCACAATTCGAAAAAAACCTCGGCGGAAGAAGAGTGCAAGGCTCCATGAAAGATATGCAAAGGTTCAAAACAGGATGAGAGGACACAACTTGTCATCAGGCCCTCCTTCTAGCTCTAGAAATGTTGACGGTGCTGGACCTGCCAACATGTTAACAGGATCTCCTCTGTAAGAAGTCCCAATTAGACCTTAGACCGTTTGGTGTAGGAGTCCCTGTAGTGGGTCGTGAGGTAATGCCTTGACCGTGATGTCGCACATAGGCAAGTAAAATAACTCTGTCAGTAGCAAGGGTGTGACTGATGCAGTGACTCAAGGAAGGTGTATGAGAGGTTATAACACTTCAAAGGGGGAAGGAAGTGAAGGTGAGTTCCAGGTTGAAAGGGATTAGTCCCAAATCGGCTAGGAACACACAACACAAAAGGACATGCACATCTTTTGGCGGAGTAGTCCACTCGGATGCGACAATCACATCATACAAGGTAAGATAACACGTACAACACTCATGAATTAGTCTGAGACGAGTGCAATGGTTGTTATAGCAAGGTTCATGTGAAAGGTCTGTCTGATGTCTGACAGAGCAGTCGACATGGATGGTGACAACATTAACAACATATACAACACATTAACAATAAGATTCATATAATTGCATGTGAATTAGTTCATACACAAGTACGTAAGTTAAACAACATATATCATTAATGCAACCAGATTTGTCCAACTAAAATAACAACATATGCATGAAAATGTGCTGGCTCTTATTATGTAAAGAAGTGTAAGTCTCAATCATACAATACATCCATGTAAACCTACTAGCCCCAACAATGGAATGTTACAGCCACATCCCACTGCTCCTCCAAAGAGATGTACTATCTCCGTGTAGTGGAGAAGCCAAGGCACATTACAATACTATCCAAGCCTTCTTCAAGATAGTCTTAGTAGAAGCTTGGCTGACCAAAAGCCTATAAAATGAGTTATGAGGGACTATTTATAGCAAAGGGTGGGGTGACCATTGACATTCCCCTTTGTGACCATTAAACTACCCTCATGACTCTTCACCTACTCTATGACTGTTACATCCACTATCAAGACTCGAATTACACTTGACATGACTCAACATTACAATGCACATGTACCCAAGTGAACAATGGCTTGAACATGCCAAACTAGACATCATTCACACTTAGACAACCATAGAAGTCCAACTACTCAACATCCTCATGCTGATCAACAGTGACATATTGATGCCAAGATTGGTAGTCCTTGATAGTGTCAGTGTGTTTTGCTGTGACACCCTTTTGAAACCTAAACCTGGCCTCCATAACATTTGGGTACAATGCTCGGTCTCTTCTGTCCAACTCATCTGAGAGCATGCACATCATTGTTTTCAATGTGGCTGGACCAACAACGTACTTGCGCATGATGTCTGCACTGATAGGCAAGTCTTGGCTGGTGGCGATGCGCATCAACTCGTTGAAGTACGAGTCAAGCTCCTGCCTGACCTGCTTCTTTGTCTTTGCCTGGGTGAGAGTCCCAAGTGATGAAATTGAGTGGGTGTGCACTATAACATCCATGCTCTTGAATACTCGTGTATGGGAAGCCTGTATGCTAGTGATGAGTTGCGGTAGGTATTCATAATTCCAGAACTGACTCCAAATACGTGCTTTCAGGTCGACCACATTGGTCCTCATCATCTTTGGCAAGTGAAGCGGGGCTCCCTTGTACTTCATCATCCATGCTTGCATGTTATCAACAAAAACATATATGTTCTTCAAGATGCGTGCTCTTCTCACACATCGCTGCTGCCACCCATGGAGATGGACGAATTCTTGGTGCATGATACCAAACTTGGAATATAATGCTCACATAACTATATCAAGGGACAATACTTCATCTAGTATTGCCTTCTTTAGTTCAGCTCGAGCAGACATTGTCACCAAGTCTCCTCCTTGCTTGGCCACCTGTAGTTCCTTCGCCATTCGCTCATTCTCAGCTACGAGGAAATGAACCCTTAAGCTAGTGGCTTCGGCATAGACTCCAGTTGCATTGGCCAAAGCAGCTGGATGCTTGTGCACATTAGTCACGATCATTTATTCTTCAACTTGCGCAGAGGATGTTTGGTCCTCTGGAGTCGGTACTCTCTAAGACTTCATAACTCTGTGATGAACTTCGTTAAAGGAGATGTTGTGCATCTCCGCTTTTGGTTGATCACTAAGGATCTCAGTGCCTCCTTGGTCATTCGAGACTTTCTCATCATCAGGATGCAACGAAGTGGGTGAGTCGACCTCCTTATGGTGAGGCATGAGGTTAGTGTCCTGTTCCAACTCCTGTTGCTCCATGTATGCATCCAATTGTTCAAGCACCTATTCAATCTCATGAGCAAAGTCTTGCCCCTGTGATGGTTCACCCTAATCGCCTACTGATAGTTGTTCATATGAATCAACTACTTGTACGAGTACTCCTTCGTATGTCTGTATGTGATGCACCCCCTATTGTATCTGTTGCTGCTGCGCTTCTTTCTCCTGTTGGCGCAACTCTTGTTCTTTCTATATTTGCTCCCTCAGCTCATGCAACTCCTTCTATGCTTCTTCCATTCTCTTCTTATCCCTCTGCCTTCATGTGATGCACTTGTCAGGTTGCTACCTCTTTTCCTAAATAGCCATAACTGCTTGTTCTACAAGTGGATCTGCTCGAAACTTGTAGCTTTGCTCCTCCTCCATGCGTTCAACAATCTTCATCTTCCCTTTGTCATGTGCAGGTATGCTTGGCTCTACTACATCTGATGATGCTGCTACTGCTGGTGCTCTCCGTGATGCTACTTCATGCTGCTTTGCTAACCACTCAATGGCAAAGCCAACGCATTCGTTGGGTCTTGAGGAATTGTAGCAGTACCTCCATGAGTCCTCCTCGGCCCAATGACATGCCCCATGGATCTAGTTGAACTAAAATCTCGCGCAGTGATCCTTCAAAATGAAATGTGTGTCATACGGTTGAAGCTTCGGAGGTCGAAATGATACTTCCTCATCTGTTCTGCTTCAACATCTGCTTGCTTGATACTCTGGATCTCATATAACCCAATCCGCAATGGAAGAGTGGGCCAAGGTGCCTTCTTCTTCCATTGTAGTCTAGCTGTCAATCCTACCGAGATGTGGTACCTACTTCCTGCATGACAAGCATGTCTAAGGCAAACTTTGGCAGCACATGAGGAGGATTCTCAGCACTGAACACTCAGATGAAGGTGTCAGACAGTGAGGCATACCAATCTGTAATGCCTAGCAATACCTTCATCACTTCCTTTGACATGGAGGGTGGATCCTGTTTGAATATCAACCTGTATATTGGGGTGACATAATGGTCGGACAACTGTATGATCACTTCTCTAAAGTTGCATTTGGACAACAGCTTGAAATACGTGTTAACAAAATTCTTCACTGGTGACCATGCCCACTCCAAGCCCGAGAACTCATGTCAGGCACATACTGCATCTAGAATGTAAGCGGACATATAAATCTCTACATGCATACCCTCGGGTGACTGTCCAGCCTTCGTGACTTGTTCCTTCAGCTAGTGAGGCATTATGTCGAACCAGTTGCATGGTCTTCCTTCTCTAGCTAGTTGGTCCAATGCGATCACCCAACTCTGGGGAAAGGTTTCAGTGCTTCCTTAGCCACTCAGTCGACATGTGAATATGACCAAGTATTGGTATGCCTTCCTCAATATCTTTGTGTTGTACATCTAGTTGTGTGTCATCCTGAAGCGAGCTAGCTCCTTTATCCAATCCTCTAGAATGTCTCTGGAGTGAGCTCTGCTATTGGGCAAGCTGAATGGAGGTGTCATGACAAGCACAGGTTCGGACATCTGATACATCTCATTGTAATCTCGTGCCCATAAGGTTGCAAGCTTCATCCCACTGACACTGCTCAAGGTCAGCGTCTCGGGGTCAGTGTGAGAGACGATCCAGTGAATCATGTCCGTGCATGGGAATGTGGGGTATCTGCATGCAATCCGGTACAAGCCAGACTTATGAATGTTCATGTACACCTGATGGTCTTCAAGGTCTTCCCCAAAAGTGCCTGCGAATGCTTCATTAACCTCTTGCAACTTCAGTTTGATGTCCTTGTTTATATACAACTTCGTATCATCATAGACCGACATACTAGAGGACACCTACTCAACTACTGCTCCATCTACAATTCCATCAGTGTCGTGCGATCCTATTCTCTTGGAAGCCATTGGGATAGATGAACCTAAAAGATCTGGAAACAAGCAGCATGCACGGAAATAAATATGTTAGTGGAAATAAAGCAAATCCGGGGGAGGACACAACACATACCTGGGAAACTGATGAGCAATATTGCACAAATTTTACTAGGAGGCTAGGTGACTGGCTGCCAGAACTGTGTAAAAGGTAGTCTGGGATGTCTGGGAGGCAGGACTAGCTGCTGGATCAGTGAAATGTGTAATCTAGTCAGGCAGCTGGCTACTGGTATTGCGCAATGCGTAATTCCAGCTGGGAAGAACTATTGGCCCAGGGACATGTTTGCGTAATTTGTTGGGCCAAGCAGCCACTGTACTACAGAAACGCGAAAAATAGCCCTGGAGGCTAGTGTTGGGTAAGAATGCACATTTCTGGGGAGGAAGGTGAGCCTTCCTTCCCCAAATTGCACAATGCGGCCTTGGTGAAGGCAGAGCCTGGGCTAAGTTTGTTCTGACTCGTCGATGGGCAACTGAAAGAAAATAAGACAATAAATGCATGGCAACACTCAGTGATAGCATAAGTGATTGATGGTGCATGCAAAACATGAATGAAACATTCAACAAATAGATCAACATGCATGTGGGTGAGGCAGTTCTCTAGTTGGGAAAATGTCCATGCAAAATAGTTCCATGCATGCGATAGCAACGAAAACTGAAACAGAGTTAGGACAAGCTAAAATACATGTGAATGACAACAGGTGTTCAAAGAAATCAAGCAAACAACACACACACAAGCGAATACACAAAAAACGATAGAAATTCTAAAAAATACTAGTTGAGGCCACTTACCCATGAATAGCTAAGTCGGATGTGTCGAAGAGTCTTGGATGTGCTGTGGGATATCAGAGCTCCAAGATCAATGTGAATGAATGAGCTTTGATGCGTCGAATAAATAAGTTTGGTCTCAAGACGCACATGCCGTAAAACAACTTTGCATGTAACCTCCAGCTGCTCAAAATAGCTCCCTGAATCATGGGGTTTCTTTTGCATGTTGTCTCTTGCTATTTCGGGAAGATCAAGTCATGCATGCATGCAAGTTAAGTTTCCTCGGTCCCAGGTGGAACTGGTCAACCAGACTATCCATGCATGCAAGTGCTCAACTTCTTGGGAAAAATGTGCATTCCTAGTTGGGAGCTGGGTTGACTACTCAGGAGGTTTGCGTAATTTCTAGGCAAAGCAGGTGACTGCTTCCCAGATTTGCGCAAATCCTGGGCTGAATAGCCTACTGCTGGGAAAATTTGCACCAATCCTACTGGGAGGGTTGGTTGGTAGGATTGCGCAATCCTGGAGCCTAGTAGGCTGTCAGAGAGGATTGCATAATTCCTGGAGGGAAGGCTGGTTGCCCTCCATAAATGTGCAATTTTAAAGGGGAAGCTGCTCAGCCTGCTACTGGACAAAGTCTGAGTGAGCAACCTGTGAGGGGAATGGATCAACTGTGATCGACAGGCTGCCTTTGTGCGAGGAAAACACTGATGCTTGAGTACTTGACGAAGCAAGACAAAGTGTTGTGTAAGGTTGGTAGGGAGGCTCCAAAACAGGCTAAGGAAAAATTTTGGAGGGTGGTTATAGTTGCTACAACACTTGGTGACACACTGGTAGAACTCCAGGTCTTTGCATAGACCTTGTTCATGAAAAGCAAGTCTAACACCTCCAGAAGTATTGTTCATTTCTTAGCTCATCTTGGTTTCACACTAACTTGATTGTAAAATGTAGCATCTACCAAGCCCTTGGTCAATTGAAACACATTCCAAGCCAAGGCAACACAATTGTTTCGATTGGGGTTGAGGGGTATATAGGTTTACAAGCAGTGTAGTCGTTAGAGTCTTAGTTTCATCTTTGGTGTTGCTCCACTACCAGCAAGCCTGGACAATACCTTGGTGGAGTCACATAGGAACACAAGCATGGCTCCGCTACCAGTGAGCCTGATCAGTACCCCGGTGGAGTTGCTTTGTAATGTTCCTAAATAGGAATTTAAGTGATAAACCAATTAAACAAATAGTGCAACAGTGGAAAATTAAAAACATTTAGCAAACACCCATGAAACACTGTAATACTGGAACTATTGAGCCATATATTATGAAATATGAGAGCATGAGTACAATATATAAATGGAGTAGTGCACTTGGGCTTGTCTCAAGGAAAAGATGGACCAAACCCAGGTCATATAATAGTTGGAAAGATGGTTGTTTAACTACTACTCTACTATGCTCTGTGCTGTCATAGTAAACTACTGATTTGCTAACTTCGGCTTGGTGGAAAGTGCCTAAATTCTGTCTAGAAAATTATGCCCTTTTAGCCTTAGACTCCTTGGACAAAACCCCGAAAAGCCAAGGAAAACCCAGAAGGAAATTTCTTTGATTTTGACATTGGATTTTCGGCCTTTGGGGCGCCGCTCTCTAGCTACGTCTGCTAAATTTATCCTACTGGAAAGTGCCCAAAAAGTGCCTAGAAAATTCCACTCATTTAGCCTTAGACTCCCTGGACAAAACCCAGAAAAACCCATAAGGGAATTTCTCCGATTTTGACTTTGGATTTTCGGCATTTTGGGATCTGCTTTCCAACTACATCTTCTGACTTTCGGCCTGCTAGAAAGTGCCCAAAGACTGCCTAGAAAAATTCTTCCCTTTTAGCTTCAGACTCCTTGGACAAAACCCAGAAGTGAATTTCTCTAATTTTGACTTTGGATTTTCGGCCTTTTGGGCGCTACTCTTCGACTACATCTGCTGAACTTTGGCCTTTTGGAAAGCGCGCAAAAACTGCCCATAAAGTTCCTCCCTTTCAGCCTTAGACTTCTTGGACAAAACCCAGAAAAACCCAAAAGGGAATTTCTCTGATTTTGACTTTGGATTTTCGGCCTCTTAGGTGGCTAAATCAACCTCTGCATATTTCTGGTTGCCCAGAAAACACGCAGTGCCTTCCTCTGCGTGGCTGGCTAAGCTATGAATCACTGCTAGAAACTCCTGCAATCTTTGTGGAACGACCTCCCTAGGGTGGGCATGGATGGTCCCCCGAAGTAGAGGTTGAATCTTCCCTGTGGAAGACTCATGACTAAACAACGGTAGACTCGCTAAGCAGTAAAGCGTACAAGAGTGAGTTTGTTTGTCAAATATTAAAAATGAATAAAAAATGAGAGCTATTCTCTCTTTATATCTCCTTGGGCCCCCTTAGCCTCATGTGGGCCCCTCCATCCACCTATTCGATTTTTCCTCCAAGCATATTGAATGGCTAATTCGAACTCCTATGTGGGTGGCCCCCACGTTCCACTAGTAGCTAAATAAAGTCGATTTGGCCCCTAAGTCCCTAAGTCAAAAGTGTGGGGCCCTCTTCCTTAATCAAAAATGTGAAAAATTGTGTAGCAACACCCTGTTACTAATGTGTTTGAGAAGGGACATGGCAGTCCTCCCCTCCCAAATGTTGCTAGCCCTCAAGCAACCTCAAAGTTGGGTGCTCCAAAATATGCTCACCCTCCGAGGTGGCATCCTCATCTGGCAAGTTCTTCCAATGCACCAAACATTGTTTGTCCTCAAGCAATGCCTGAACAAACACGCTCTTTAACTGTGGACCCCCACTATCACTACAACTTCACTAGGGTCCGAAATGTGCCATTGGATCGCCCTTGATCCTTGTACTATCCTATCGAAGGAATCCCTCGATACCAGGATTCCAAGCAAACCCGATCAACGTGAAGCCCCCCTTTCTCCACTCACTATCCTACAATATATGGGCATTATAACCCCTTTGTCTATCACCAATAAGTAGAGCATCCTAATGATGTAAAACTCTGCCCAAATCCTCATGAAGTTGCTCTACCGAAGAGTCCGTCTCATGCACTACAAGAGTAAACTCCTGAAGATGCAATCCAATCCTGGTGAAATTGAACCCTCGTTTACCGGAGCCTCCCCTAATCTCCCCATGTCGATCACCCTACCACACCGGTGAAGTTCCCCACACCATCAATGAGTCACTAAAACCAAATGGAAGATCTGCATGACCCTCCCCTATAGAAACCAGCTAATCTCTACGGTTAGTTGAACTGCTTAGCCCTGTTATGCCACAATCCCCTGCCCATCACAGAAGGAGCCTATCCTACTGACATTGTGACACTCTGGTCATGAACAAATGCCTACCATGCTCATACCAAAACCTCCTCTCCCACAACTCTCGACCATAATCTATGCGATGATCAAGGCAAGGCCAATCTTGCCAAAGTGACTCAACAGTGCGAGCACCTATCACTCCATGGCTAGCCCAAATCTTGAGCAACAATCTGCCTTGTCCTATAGTGAGGACTTCGGTGATCGCCCATGTGTCTGCCTATGAACAAATCAATCCGCTTGTTATCCCGAACATGCTCACTAAGGAGTGGAGTATCCCACCAATCCATTGGATCCCTGGATCCCATAACCATACTGGAGGCCCACAAAATCCAATCCTCTCTGTCTGTCGCTATGATATGCTACTAGTTGTTGGGACCCCTTTATGCCCCATATCTGCCTCCTATAGGTATCCAATAGGTAGACACTAAGCATCAAGAACCTGTGCTGCAAATATCTAGCTCCTGATGATGTGCTCAGGTAATGCCAGAAGCGTAGGCATCATCCTGCCAACAAGGACTACTTTCCTCTGCACCTCATGCTCCCCTAACACCTCAAGGTGTCCAACTGAAAAAGCACTATGTAACTCCCTCTCGGTCACCTCCCCAAGTGTGAACCTAGGGGTGGAACATATGCTACCTCGACGATCAACCATGCCATCCCTAAGTTTGTAATCGTCAACTCATGCACCTACCAAGTGTCTCAACTGGAGAGTCTCCTCTCGGCCCATGACACATGGTGTCTCATCCAAGTGCCTAGGGTGAGTCCCTCATGCCCTATTGCTTGAATGGAGAGTGTCAAAGTGAAACAACCAAAGTCTCTACGATTGTAAGTAGCATTGGAGGATGATGGGTGGGTATATCCCAAAGAGTATGATCAAGAGTCTATCAGGATGCTCAAGAGTAATCCTACGGACGACCCTCTCTCCTTCTTGGAATCGATGATAACTCCCCTTGAGGCCCTGCCTCCACTAAACATGGTGTCCCCAAATGATCGACAATGTCCTCATCGATCTTAGGTGAGTTGCGTCCAATGGTACACCTACTATCCCTATCCATAAGTCTCCCTGGAGGCAAAGCTCCAAGAGCCCATTGCACCGCATCATGTGCCACTGCATACCACCAAGTACCACCACACTCCATGAAATGCCACTATATGCTACAACCTATCTCTGTACACCACTGGATACCCCCGACTATGGCTATACCATCCTATACCCTCTTGTGTCCAACCTGTGTCACTGCACCTATCACTCCCCGCACACCCTCAATGCAATGCAAGTCACTCCTTCTACCCCACAGTGTAAACCGACATGCTATGGTATACCACCATGTATCTCCATGCTCCTCTGCAGACCACTACTCCTTGCTGCATAGCCCTGCACACCACTGAGTGCTATGGCCTAGAATTGTGTCTGTATGCATCAAGAAAATCCCTCTATATAATGTTGAAAATAGCAACAAGAAATGCTAAAAATAGAAATTATAAAAATAGCACTGCTATAAATAGCAGTTCACCAATGTTGAACATAGCAACAAGGGATGAAAAATGGAAGTGCTAAAAATAGCATTTTATAAATAGCATTTCGAGATACCTTCCAATTTTAGTTAGTCCCTGAACTAAAATTGAGAAGTAAAATTCGAATTTGATCTTAGCAACTGTTTGTAAAATAATTAATTAATTCATCTTGAGTTAATTAATTAAGGAAAACAAACATGAAGTTATGTTGGGGACATGCAACAAATTTCCCCATTAATGAGGAATTTATCCTTTAGTTAAGAGAATAAGGATGAGTTGTAATTAGTTAGCTTAGTTAAACTTGAGATCAGTCTAGTTAGATTAATTCAAACAGTTTGTTGAATTAATGTAAGTTCAGTTACTTAATGCTTGCCATGCATGTAAATTGCTGCACTTCAGATAACTTGAATATTTATCTTCATAATAAATAAGCTCTGCGTTTAGTTCAGACAAGAGAACCAGTTGAGTTAGATGCGAGGGGCAGTGTTACTATCAGTTGCTAGAATATTCCATTGTGAATATTCCTTGCATGCAGAAGGAATTCTTTCCTTGAGGATTGTGTCGTTACTTCTTCAGGTTTTGTGAGTGTGATGAGGCCCCAATCACACATGTGGCTTCACTGGACCCCAAGAAAAAAACTGTGCAAGGAAATGGGAGGCTTGGAGGGGCTTGAAGAGGACATATACTATGTCTTATTTAGTCTATGACAATATTGTTTGATTGCACAAAGAGCAGGATAACTTGAGAGCTGATTCTTTTTGTAACTTGAACAAGATTTCCACTTGTATGATAATACAAAGATTGAGGTTTTAGGGCTGAGGCTTGCCCCAGGTTATTTCTTCTGTGTTATGTGTGATTGATTTCTCATTCTCAGTTATATGTGTTCTCTTGATCTTTCTCAATTCGATTAAGCTTCTGCAAAGTGTTGTAGAAGTAGATCTTGTATTGTGTT
This sequence comes from Pinus taeda, assembly GCA_000404065.3. Lineage (NCBI taxonomy): Eukaryota > Viridiplantae > Streptophyta > Pinopsida > Pinales > Pinaceae > Pinus > Pinus taeda. Next base: position 26,576 of record APFE030168831.1, read on the forward strand.
TTAGTATATTGCATAATCTGTTGATCTACAGTGGGAATTTCTACATATAACACTGAACTCTACGACTTTGATTCTGTGTAGCCTTGTGTACCACTGCCTACTATCATACCACCTATAACATATGGTATCCTGCATGTGCCAAAGTGTCCGCCACTCTGACAGTGACCCCACCATGACACACGTCATGTCCCCTCATCCATCTTGGTATACCTGAGCACCTGAACTCCACTCCTGCTAGGGGGGGTATTTCTGTTGTGCTGGTTTTTTGTGACCCTTGAGTCCTAAACCTCAATGGGAGAGCATTGTATCCATACAATATTCGGTTTAGTGGCCTACCCATGCCACCTCCTCAAACCAGCTCCTGCCAGAGAATGTTAACCATCCTGCGCCCCCATGCGCAACCAACATGCCAAAACAACCAATGGATTAGGCTCACAAATCACCTGGCCACTAGTGTCAATTGTAGCTCCCCTAAGGAATGCATGCACTTAGGCATGGGGTTGACTACCTCATTAATGCCATAGCCATCCCGCAGTGTGATATCGGATAGCAAACTCCGCTTGGATCCGAATGCCAACCTGGGCCTACAACACCCTCAATGTCTGAGAGTTCCCACTGAGATTTACTCTGATATATGATGATCTCCATGAGTCTAGCCCACTCCACCAGGTACCAACTCAAAATATCTCGCCATCCAACCCCAAGAGAGGGATCAAATGCATAAACTCTAGCACATAGAACAAGCCCGACATGCGGGTGTTGCATATTGTGCAACTCTTAACATCTCATCCCACTACCTAGGTCAACACATGAGATCTGACTAGGTAGCTTTGTCTCTCTCTCTAATGGGCAAAGGTGACCCAACAGTGCTGCTAACCTGGTCATCCCCTTTGGTATGTTTAGACAACTCCGCCTCTCTCAATCCAATGTGTAAGGATGGAATGATAACACTGTAGATGCTGTCAATATGCCTCTGAAGTGAATTGTGCTGAAATCCCAACATGTGGTCTCTATGATGCCCCTCATCAATGGCTAGCCCAAGGGATGGTTGCACATCCTCCTACATCATGGGCTTGACATGAGCCTTTGAATGCTCCTCCATAGACAACCTAATATGCACGATATGCTCACTAGTCAGGTGCAGGCAACTGTCATTTGGCAACTCCATCATAGATCTAGAGGCCTCTGTACCTATCGGCTCCTCAACAATAGTGGAGCTGTCTTCTGGCACCTCACCAACCTGTGGTGCATTTTTATCACCTGAGAACTCGGTCACAACCCCGAATACCTCATCAATGGATGATGCCTCATCAATGGGTGTATGTTCAACTATCTCTTTGCCAACCATGGCCCCTTCAACTACTCTTTCATCTTTTTTCTTAATACTTCTCATCATTCCTGCAAAATCCCACTGAATCTCCATTGGTTTTTGCATACCCCTTAGTTCACAGAATTCACAGACAGAGAGGGACGTCTGAATGCCATGACCCAATGATTGATATGCCTTATAGTTTTCCCCCATTAACTCCACATCAGTTGCAATCATGTCCGGATTCCCAACTAAAGAATGAATCAACTTCTTCCCCATATCAATCATCATTTGTTATATCCTCACCACCTCATTCCAGGTGACCACCATGTTGCTTGATTCTAATATTTCCCATAGGATGAGCCAAGATTATGGCTCTGATACCACTATAATGTTCCTAAACAGGAATTTAAGTGATAATCCAATTAAACAAATAATGCAACAGTGGAAAATTAAAAACATTTAGCAAACACCCATGAAACATTGTAATACTGGAACTGTTGAGCCATATATTATGAAATACGAGAGCATGAGTACACTATATAAATGGAGTAGTGCACCTAGGGTTGTCTCAAGGACAAGTTTGACCAAACCCAGGTGATAGAATAGCTGGAAATATGGCTATGCTCTGCATTGTCCTAGTAAACTACTGATATGCTGATTTCGGCCCAGTGGAAAGTGCCCAAAAATTCCCAAAAAATTCTTCCCTTTTATCCTTAGACTCCTTGGACAAAACCCAGAAGGGAATTTCTCTGATTTTGAATTGGATTTTCAGCCTCTAGAGAGTTGTTCTCCAGCTACATTTGCTTACTTTCCCCTGTTGGAAAGTGCCCAAAATCTACCAAGACAATTCTGCCCTTTTGGCCTTAGACTCCTTGGAAAAAACCTAGAAAAACATAGAAGGGAATTTCTCTGATTTTGAATTTGGATTTTCATCGTTTTAGGAGTAGCTCTCCAACTACATCTATTGACTTTCAGCCTGCTGGAAAGTCCCCAAAGACTGCTCAAAAAATTCTGCCTTTTTAACCTCAGACTCCTTGGACAAAACCCAGAAAAACCCAGAAGGGAATTTCTTTGATTGACTTTGGATTTTTGAACTTTTGAAAGTTGCTCTTCGACTACATCTACTAACTTTCGACCTATTGGAAAGTGCACAAAAATTGCCCAGAAAATTATTCCCTTTTAGCCTTAGACTCCTTGGTAAAAATCCAGAAAAACCCAAAAGGGAATTTCTCTGACTTTGACTTTGGATTTTTGGCCTCTTGGGTGGCTAAATCAACCTTTGTGTATTTCTAGCTACCTATAAAACACAGAGTCCCTTCCTTTGCGTGGCTGGCTGAGCTATGAATCACTGCTAGAAACTCCTGCAATCTTTGTGGAACAACCTCCCCAGGGCCGGCACGGATGGTCCACCGAAGTATAGGTTGAATCTTCCCTATGGAAGACTCGTGGCTAAACAACCGGTAGACTTGCTAAGAAGTAGAGTGTATAAGAGTGAGTTTGTTTATCAAATATTCAGAATGAATACAAAATAAGAGTTGATCTCTCTTTATAACTCCTTGGGCCCCCTTAACCTCATGTGGGCCCCTCAATCCACCCATTCGATTTTTCCTCCAAGCATATGGAATGGATAATTTGAACTCCTATGTGAGTGGCCCCCACATTCCACTAGCAGCTAAATAAAGTCGATTTGGTCCCTAAGTCTCTAAGTCGAAAGTGTGGGGCCCTCTTCCTTAGTAAAAAATGTGCAAAATTGTTTAGTAGCACCCTGTTACTAATGTGTTTGAGAAGGGACATTACATGCTTACATCACCTCCCTGCACAGGAAGCCTTTCTCTTCTTTTGCCTTATTCATTTTTCATTTTGATTTTTTTTTTTTACTTTTCATTTTCATTTTCACTGTGCATAACACTTATTCATTTTAGATGCGGAAGAGGGATCCCGACTTATTGAGAGTAGAGGAGGTTGTTCCAGCAGAGTAGTTTATTGTATCTTTGACATGCTTGTTAAAGTTTCCCCCCCTCACCTTACTCTACTTGACCAGGTTGAGAAGGGTTAACCAAAAAAAACCGACTAGAGAAGGTGACACTAGTTAGGACGCAAGCATTGTGTTTTCACCAAGGTTCATGTTGGAGAGGTAAATCCCCTCTACGGATAGAGGCGATCCCTACTAGACTAGAACGGATCTAGCAACAATCAAACAATGCTATCACACAAGTTCCTAATTGCAAATAAAAGATAGGTGATGAAGACCTACTTGAGTTCCAACGCTTTTGTTCGTAGAAGAGACGTCGCCCACGCTCCTTTGTCTTGGCCGGTCACAATCCTCCACTATCTCCGTGAATGGACACCTGCACACAAAGAGAACAAAACAAACACAAGCGTGAAATCTAATATATGCAATTATACATCAGTCAGGAAGGATATAATTCAACATCAACCATTACAAGTACAATGAGAATGGAACCATAATGATAGTCATCTATTATTAATAATCAACAAAGGAGAATACAACCAACGTCCTAACATCAAGTCCTCCTTTGGCTGGGTGCTCAGCTACACAAGTCTTGCAAAGCTTGAAGGGGTGAGGGACAAGCCTCTCTCTCTTTGGTGACAAGATATCCTTACTTAGGTTAAGCCTTATGGACACAAAGAAGGCTCTTGCAACTTTAATCTCTTGATATCTTCCTTTCAGCCCAAGTATTGCCACTAGAATCAGAACTAGCTTGCTCAAGCCATGGAGACAAGCTTTTATAGATGAAAAGGAAGAGATAAGATCAATCACAACAATAATGGATTTGGCTTCATCACTTGGAAACTTCTATGGAATGGTGGCAAACTACTTCCCATTCAAGGAGATTCAAAGCCAAACCATTTCACTTAACTTGGATGCAGTTGGTGAATGAGTTGGATAGAACTTTCGGAGATTGATTGGTTAAAAACTTTGCTCAAAAAGGTTGGCGCGATTGCAACTCTGGGACAGAGCGCTAATGGCATGCCCCTTTTATAGGATCTTCCCCATTGGCGCAGGAAAAACACAGTGGGCCAACGCTAATGTAAAAACGGCTATTTTTAAGGGCAAGGAGCAAGAGATGTCTTCAAGGCATATGAAGCTCATGTTTAGAGGTGAATGATGCAAGTGGTTTCAAGTCTTGTCACTTCTCACAAGTCCCGAAATGAGTCCTCCAAGATGCAGGAAAGGGGTAAATAGGGACGGTGATAAATGGTGACAAATTACTGTGTAACAGATGCCCCCTAAAGCATGAGGCCCGAGAGAGAGAGTGGTGAAGCACTTTACAAGAACATGTGTAACTGAAAACACTGCCACCGTAGAACCTACGAAAATAAATACAATTGATATCTCAAGTACATGATAGATGTGGTATGGGCGCAGCCATCTGTAACAGATTATATACAACTAGATCCCAGTTATTGATGCAGCCATCCGATGAGGATCTAGAAATGGACTCAGGTATGGTCGCAGCCATCCAATAAATGAGTCATGTAATGATTACAATAATCCACAAAATGCAACCCGGATTTCAATATGCACAATCCGAGGTCTTGCGCTCCAACTCGACCTGAACACAGTACAAGTTCAAGCATGTGAATACAGGAGTTGAAGTCGAACATGCATGAACATCGTCTGATTACCATTCAATGATGAAAACTATTAACAGACGCGAGAGGGGCCACCAATAATGACGATGGTCCTCAAGGTACTATAGGTACAATCCACGGCGTTTGAATCAATGAGCCGGTGTCGAACACCCGTAGAATCATCCGATCGGAGGCCAATGATGAAAACCTCTCATTGAACACGAAGAACCTACCATTGAGGCATGCAGGCTCCAAGGTACCTAAAGGGAGTCTCTAGGTCATCTTCCTGAATAATGAGCTGAAGTCGACAGGAAGTGATCTTGATCGAAGGTGGGCCATAATGTTTCCCACATCATCGACACGAGACGGAGAAGGAAAACATGTTTTATGTGAGATATCGGAGGGAGGTTGAGTATTCTGCAGAGGTCAACTTCTCTTGAACATATCGGCGGCACGACAATGGATTTGACAGTATTTGATATCAAATGATCAGGGGTCATGGCGACAAGGCAATGAGCAGATGAATGGTCAAATAGGAGAACCTAAACCCATGGAGGCAAATGTGAAATTAGATGAGATGTCCCCACCCAAACACGAATGCAGAAAGTGCCATGTTCAAAGCAACATACTGCCGACGACGACGATTACGGTTCCTTTATTCCCCGACCATTTCTGGCGAGTACCCCGGTTATTTTTGGATGGCAAGCTTGACGGGGATAGCATATGCTTGAATGGTGTCATTACTACAAAATCCAATGTCATTAAGGTTTTAATGAGTCTGACAAAGGAAAAACTCGACGTCTTTTCATGTTTAGAGAGTTTGAAAAGACAGCAAAAAGAAAACTCCAGGGGTGTCCTTTTTTGTAAAGTTGTGTCTCTCGAGCCCGAAAAAGTATAAAACTATGCTCGAAATAACCGCCCGGCCATTACGACCAAGGAGTACTTTTCGTGAGTAGTGACAACGACCCGAAAAAGTAAAAAAGCGATCGATATCATGTCGTTTCGTTCCCACTAACGAACCTGAAACAACAAAGGCCCGACGATCTTTTCATTCTTTATACGGTCGGAAAAAGAATTTAAAAACGACCGCCTCTTATTTACGTTTAATGAGTCAAGAGGAATAACTCGGCAATATTTTCACATTTAGCGAGTCAGAAAAGAGCTAAAAGATGACTCCATATTGACTTTTTCGTGTATTTACCGAGTCCGAAAAAGTATAAAATACAACTCGTTTCACCATCAAAGTTGCGTAAAAGACCTGTTGTTGCACAAGAAGAAAACGTAAAACCCATTTTCGACCAAAAATACATTAAAATATTCAAAAATAACCTTTCTAAACCCAAATAATGACTTAAAAAGCTTATAAATAGGGTGAAAATGTAAAAATAGAATTACTTTTACTTTTTACCTCTTGAAGAGCGAGAAAGGTTTGTTTGGGAAGCAAACTTTAGGCGGGGAATACAGCCAATCCATGCAACCATTTGCGATCTCGTCGGCTCCAGGTAAGAGGCACTTCCCTTAGCTCCATTTCTATACCATTTTTTAAGTGTTTGATTCCTGATTGAGCCCTTGCAAGGGGGATTTTCAAATTTAGGGCTTCGCCCCATTGGCGCAGGTATCCGACACGGACCCGCGCTAATGGGGTGAATTACCCAAGGGCGCCGCGCCATTAGCGCGACTGTTTTAAAAACAGTCGCGCTAACCGCGCGACCCAAATTTTTGCATAATTTTACCCATTCTATTTGAATTTCTCCTGGTTCATAATTTTACCAATATCCTAATGATGGTATATTTATCCTTGTGGGTGCAAGAAACAAGTCAAAATGGTAGTAGAATGGAAAGAAAGAGAACATGATGTTGTGGATGCTTTTTCAATTGAGGATGAGGGGTGCATGAACGTTCTGAGGGATTGTGGCCTCAAAAAGTTCTTCCTTACATCATATATGCGGTCGCAACCTGAGTTGCTACAATTCATCATTGATGCTTGGGATGTAGACGACCAAGTATTTTGTCTACGGAACCAGACCTTAGAGCTTGAGGTATCTGATGTATACTTCATCACTGGACTGACACGGAGAGGGGAAGTTCCCATTTTGACTGGCAGTAGACATTCCAGAGAGAAGGTAGGAAAAGTAAAGGCTCGAGTGTGCCCAGAAGCACAATTCAGGAGACAGAGTGCTAAGGTGACTATCAACACCATCCGGGATTTGACTCTCAAGGCCATTCTTTTCACTATCACACGTGCAGCTGGGGTACAAGCGCCCCATGAGGCAAGCAAGAACCACCTGATACTCGCGACTGAATGCCTCATCCCGACCATCTTTAATTGGGCTACAGCTGTGACTACTAATATCAAAAGTCAGCTCACAAATTGTAAGCGTGCGGATGTGAAACAGTTCGCATATGGTTCGATCATGGTATCATTCTTCCTGGAGCGAATACCATTTTCCAGATCCAGAGAGCCATAGTGGCAGATCCATTGCCACAAGAGCCTAGGATGGCTCGCTGGGCAGCATTGATGCCCAGAGGAGGAGGGGGCTAGGAGATGTCATGGCATCCTGAGTTCTTCATTTGGCTCTGTCGACAGCTGATCGTGATCCAGGATTGGCCTTATGCAGGAACCAGTTTCATGGGGGACCCAGACCTTCCATTACCAGAGGGGGAGGAATGGGAGGAGGAGTTAGGTATGAACTCCTTGTTTTTCATGTTTTATGTATTTTGATTTTTTTTTTTCTTTTTAATACATGCTTGTTCTAATGACTATTGTATGTATATGCAGATGTAGGCCCGGAGCAACCAGCCGGCCTGTCCCCTACAACACAGACAGGCCAACCCGCAGCCAACCCTCATGCAGGGGGTACCGTGGGGGAGGAGCTGATACAGAATCTCGAGGGCTAGCCCAAGGGATTCCGAGTTATGCTAGATTGGCCGATGTGCCTTTCCCATATCAGAGGCACATAGTTGGGGTGCCGACTCGCGTCCATCGTCTGCTGAGACGATTGGTGCGAGCGGTGATGTGCTATCATGAGCGCCACCGTGCTTAGACTCCTAGGTTTTATTTCCTGCATATTTTTTTGAGAGAGATGTGTCTCAGATGTACGGAGAACACAGACTCTATCCAGACATGTACATTTATTTTTTGAGTGCCTCAGTGTGCCACACGATATATCTATATATCAATATATCTATATATATATATATACACGGTGTTATGGTTTATTGTATTTTATGCTTCTTGTATTATGTTGATTTACATATTATGCAAATGTCTGTCCAACACATAGTTAGCTAGTGCATCGGTTACTGCATTAAGTCTTCTTGGAATGTGTTGATAAGTAATGTAATCAAAATATCTTTCCAATAACTTAACACGTAAATACAACCTTAAAATGCAATGATCTCTGATGGAATATCGTCTGTTGAGCTGGTGGACTACAAGTTGAGAATCTAAGTTTACAACCAATGTGCGGATCCCGAGGTTAATTGCCTTAGCTAATAATTCAATTACAACACTATATTCAGCCACATTGTTCGTTGTACAACCCAGACATACCCCTTGAATATCTACTAACTCACCATGAGGATCATAGATCACCCATGCCGCAGATGACAGATTGCGAGTACTGCGGGAAGCACCATCAGTGAAACCAACGTAAGGCGATCCAAACATCTGTTCAAGAAGCAAAAGACACAATAAGCGGCAATCATGCCGACACACTGAGATAACAACTAAATAAACACGCACACACAACGCACTACTGAAAGCATACGCATGTACAAAAATAACGAGCTCGCATGATACTTGATTCAAGTCAAGCCCCTTTCGGGACGTTGCCTTATCGCATTGTTGCATAACCGGCCTAGATAATGTAGGCATCGCTCGGCCTGTTGTATAAAATGATCAACAGAACTGATGATCTGCCCATGCCCCCCGGCCGAGCGAGGTTTACAGGCTAGAGGATCGGTGCCCCCTTTGGAAGAGGGACCGAGGGTCGCAACAGAGTGCAATGAAGGATCAGAGTGAGCAGAAACCAAAGCAAGCGAAGCAAGGTTCGGAGGTGGGAGGGAGAAGACACCCATGAGGGTAGGGTCTTTGAAAAGCCCGGCTCCCACACTCTCAAAAAGAACGGCGGTATGTTCAATGAAAGGTACATTTCCCTCAGAAGAGGAAGTGAAGAAGGAAAGCTGGTCTACCGTGACAATTTTCCCTTGATGAGGGAAACGGATGACACGGAAGAGGGATGAAGCCACGACACACATGGTATACGTCCAACTTCGGCCTAGAAGGAGGTTATATGTGAGATTGGCGTCAACTACCTCAACTTCTACTTCAACAGTTTTCCCTTTTAAGGTGATTGGCAATCGTTGAAGAATACCATAAGGACGGGATTTTCTCCCATCGAAAGCTTCCAAAGTCATAGGGGACTGGCTCAGAGTTGGAGACCTGATCGCTTTCCAACAAGCAATGGACATAATGCAAGTCAATGTTACCTCATCAATAACTGTACGATGGATCGTTTTGGAATTGATGACGACTTGGATAAGAAAAGCGATCTGATGAGGCAGCCTAGGAACATGGCTCTCGAGATCGAAGGTAATCAAATCCGAATCTGCCAGGTCTATGCCACCGATGGCCGATAGCAGGGACTTCCTCTAAGGGGGGCAGCTCTGGAGAACTTCTAAGGCAGACATAGCCGACGGAGCCTACGCTAAGTCCTCAACTATGCTATAGTGCTGGGCAGCACGAGCATTCGAGTTGTAAGAAGATCTTCTGAGTACTCCTTTAGGAGGGGGTTGGATTGTCGTCTCAGTACTTGGTCTCTCGATATGGAGCGGACCAGAGCTGGACGAAGGAGCATTTGAGGGAACCTCGGGCTCCTTCCCGGCGGACGACAGATACTCCTTTGCTCGAGTCGTTACATGAACAGGAATAGATCCGGCCATGAAGGCTTGGGAACCGAAGGGAGAAGAAGACAGATCAGCCACCATTTGAGTTTGCTGAGAGGGAAAAGGCTCTTTAAGAACCACAGGAACCCCAGGAGCGCCTTTTAACAAATGACTAACTTCAGACCACCTGGGGCAGTCCTTAGTATAGTGATCCTCTTCACAAATGAGGCAAGGATATTTGGGTTTGCGCTTAGCTCCTTCCTCGGCTGGAGGTTTGGAGGGTTCCTGTTTAGGTTGCTCAGATTTATTTTTTCCTTTCCCCTTTTTCTTTCCTTTTGAGGCCTTACGCGCCGTGGTGGACTGGACAGCGTTGACCTCGGAAGTAGTACCAGAATTCGAACCACCCTCAGAAGTGTTTTCGTTACAAGCACCTGACTTTTTCTTCCCAGGGTTTGACGATGATTTTTTAGAGGCCGTGTTCACAGAGCCAATAACTCCATCAACAGATGGCTTCGGTGGAGCTTTGGATGTACCGGGCCTCGGAGCATCCGGAAAATACTCATACAAGGTACCTGACTGAGAGTAAACTAAGTCCAGGTACTGAGTGCGCGCGATTTCTTGCTCTTCAGTCACACAGGCTCCCATAGCAATGCCCCGTGCAATCTTAGGGACAAAGGAAGTCGTGAACCAGTCGGTGAGGAGTTGATCAGGAATCCAAAACTTGATCAACCGGTGACGTCTTCTCCATTCATGTATATGATCGGAGATGTGTGTAGTTGTATCCTGCTTAAGAGACGTAAGGAGATGAGTCCTTGTCTCGTACCGAATTGGTAACTGAAAGTGAGTAAGGAATGCCATAGCTAGTGAATTAAAATATTGAAATGACGCGCGGGTCAATTCAATATACCATTTAGCGGCAGAACTTGTGAGAGTCCTTTGGAAGAGGCGAAGTCGGATCGAATCATCAAGCCATGAATTAGACGAACACCGTAAGTGATACGTCATTACATGATCTTGGGGGTCCTCTCCGGCTTTGCCGTCAAATTTGGGACAGTCGCTAGGTATCTTAGTTGGAACTGGTGGCCATTGTGGATTATGCAAAATGGGATCATTTGTTAACTTCGACACATCGGGCAATTCCAACGTCGCTAGAAATGGTAGCTACGGATTGAAGGACATCTGTCCCAGATATGAGGTAGGGCCAGAATTCCATCTAGTTCTAGGTTGCCCCCATTGGGCTTGTCCCGATGGACGAGGTCCAAAAGGGCCTTGCCCAGAAGAATTTTTTCCATAAGGGTTATTTCCAGAATCGGACGGTTGATACTGGTTCTGCCCCCTAGCGCCCCATTGGTTACAATGCTGCCCTGCAGGTTGTTGATAATTTTGATAAGGGTTGGCCTACGGCTGCTGGTAATTTTGATACGGGGTGATTTGATTTTGCCCCTGGGGTTGCTGGTGTTTGGTCAATTTAGTGTGATCTAAATTGCTATTTATATTGTCAACCCGGGGTTCGTAAACTGACGAAGTGAGGTGTACTATATGTACTTAGATAACCATTTTCTTAGATTTTTTTCGTTTTAAGCTTTTTAGTTTGTTTTTGGATTTTATTCTTTCTTAATGTGTGGTGATGAAAGTGAAGTGTGAAGTGTGAAGTGTGTGGAATGTAAATGGTGATGATTAAACTTGAAAAAAATGCTCAAAAGAAAGCTTTACAATAACTGAAATGAAATCAATTCTTAAGAGAAAAAAAATGCATCAAAAAGCGAACTAATGGCAATGGCCCAGTATCCTTGCTGCTGAAAATGAAAAGAAAGCAAAAACTTGAAAAACAACTCAACTTAAAGTAAAGCAGCTAATTCACACTACTTGAGCTTTTTAGATCCT
>APFE030168839.1:4647-20926 GCA_000404065.3 Pinus taeda
GTAGTTATGAGCATAGTTCCTTATCTTGTGTCAAGCTCGTTTAAAAAATGAAACAAGGGTTTTGAGGATAGTACTTTTCCTGTTTCAACCTCACTAAAAAATGAAACAACACCCACGAGTCTTTCCAAGATTCCGAAAGTAAACCTTCATTTCATCCACCTGGTTGAATGCACTGAAGTTTGGGGGGCATGTACCTTGATTTGCGTCATTATGTTGGGGGCATGCGAACTTATAACAAGCATAGTTTTTTGTTTCAAGCTTGCGTAAACATGAAACCGAATTCAAGCATAGTTATCTTCCTATGTCAAGCCCGTTAAAAAATGAAACAAATCCTCCTCTAATTGAGTCGAGAGTTTGACTAGATCTCATAAATGTTAAGTTGTATTTTTAGGTTAGTTATTTCAGTTTTTTGCATAATTTTCTTACAATTTTAGGTCGAGTCTTTCAAATGATCTCGTAACTGAACCTTCATTTCATCCAACTGGTTGAATGAAATGAAGCTAGGGGGCATGCGCTCTAGCAGTTATGCTTAGGGGGCATCAAGCACAGTTTCTCTCTGTTTCAAGCTTGTGTAAAAATGAAACTACTTTGAAGCATAGTTTTTCTCTGTTTCAAGATTTTGTAAAAATGAAACCTATCTCGAGTCAATTTCAATTATTTTCAAGACTCATTAAACTCATGAAAATCTCGAGATTATTTTGCTATCTTTCATTCTCGTAAAACAAATGAAAATGCCGAGTTCTTTCCGTCTTTTCCTGCTCGTAAATTAAATTGAAAGTCGGCCATATGAGTACATTTTTATCATTTTTTTTCGAACTCATTAAAACTTTTGAAAAAATGAAAACTATGAGTACATTTTTATCATTTTTTCGAACTCATTAAAACTTACGAAAAAGTGAAACCTTAGAGTCACCTTTAAGCTCTTTTCTGACTCCTAAAATATGAAAAGATTGTCGAGTTTTTCTTTTTAAGCTCGTTAAAACGGAACTAAAAAGACAGTCCTCTTACAGCCCTTTTCTGACCGTAAAAACATGAAAAGATTGCCGAATTTTTGTCGTTTCAAATTCTATATTGGTCATAAAATGATGTGTCATTGATCACTTTTTTACTTTTTTGGATCAGAGGCACTAATTACGAAAAGTACTCCTTGGTCGTAAAGACCAAGCGGTTGTCTCAAGTATTATTTTATACTTTTTCGGGCTTGGGAGACACACATTTACGAAAAAGGTCAACCCTGGAGTCTTCTTAAGTTTTTTCAGACTCTCTAAAATTGAAAAACGCTGAGTTTCTCCTATACTAGACTCCTTAAATTTTGACAGTAAAGGACCTGTTCAATTACAAACAGGAACAGACCACTCCTTCTTAGGGTTAAAATTTAAACTAAGTTGGACTCATCCAAAGGATGAGCTTATAATCAAGCAAATGTTATCCTCCTCAAGCTTGTAAAAAATAAAGAGGTACTTTCCAGAAATGGTGAGGGAAAAGAGAGAAAAAAGAGCCTGTTTGTCATACTTTGTAACCACTCTTGAACATGACACTTTATTCACCTAGGTTGGGACATCCTTTGCCTAACAGTTGATCAAACCACATTGAAAGTCTTCAGCCGGTTTCTGGGTATTAACTTTGGGTCAATTGTCACCAAACCATCTGTCGTGTCATTACGTGTTCAAGAGGTCAGTGCAAATAATCCATTCATCTGCAAAATATCTATCATCCATCTTGACCATCCCCGAGTCAGTCCTTGCAACTAAATTTATTCAAACTTGATCTATGATTTCGTGTTGTAGGCTTGCCTGCGACGGATCGCTTTCTATCGACTTCAGCTCTTTATCTAGAAAGATGATCTAGAAATCTCCAGTACCTTAGGATCTGCATGCCTCAATGGTAGGTTTCTCGCCTTCGACGATAGGTTACATCATTGACCTTCGATCAAAGGATTCTGTGACATGTTCGACATCAACACATCTAATCACATCTCATGGATTGTACTGAGTACTTTGAGAGCCATTGACATTATTGGTGGTTTCTCTCACACTTGTTAACATTTTACATCATTGATTGGTAATCAAGTGGTTTCTACCATGTTTGACTTCAACAGATTCATTCGCATGGATAGAATTGTACTATTTCGGGAAGTAGAAATGAAGACCCTGGATCTAGTTTCCACCATCCAGGCTGCGAGGAATTTTGTATTCATTATATGGTGGACTATTCATAAACAGATGGCTGCATCCATACTATGTCTACATGTGTCTATACTTGTGATGTATTATAAGATCATTCCTATATCAGAGCAGTAGTTAGTTTTTCTAGTTAGTTTTGATCTGAGTATGGGAATGCCTACCTCAGGGATGATATTATCTCATATATATATTTTTCAATGAATGTTTTTACAGGTTCCAACCGGGCTCTCCACAAGATGATCCTCGAAATGATAAAGTACTTCACTCTTCTTAAATTATAAATGAAATCCTCATCTACTACAGACTTTTCACTTTAGGGGGCAATTTGTTACACAAAAATATCGTCACCATGACTATTTGCAGTCAATATGAGTCTATCATCACTTATACTATCCTCGTAAGCAAGTCTCACACTTCAGCTCTTCTTGTCAAGCTTTGAAAATGAGAGAAAGACATTGAAAAATCAATAAAGCTCTGGTTCCGCACTTTCTCTCACTTTTGCTTGAGGGCCTGCACCCTTTGTTCATGTTACCTGCATACCTGCACGCTCTGTCTGTAAAGGGGTGGGTGCGTACCCTTGTAAAAGTAAAAAAGACGCAAGTTTATTCTAAAACTCACTTTGGGTTAATTCTAGATGATTCTAGAAGGAATTTTGACGTGGATTGTTCGCTCCAAGATGGTTCATGCATCCCAAAAGAGAAGGAGCTAATCCATTGATAGGAGGAGCTATCCCTTTGAAGGAGGACCTAGTAACTTCCCTCCATTGCACTATAAATTAAGGCATTGGGTTAGTTGTTGGGGAGGTTAGAAGCTGAAAATTTTGAGGATAAATGCTGATGGAATTGAGACTTCCTAGTTAAGCTTGAGAGGAGAGATCACATACCTTTTGGCTTCAGGGAAGTGAGTGAAACTTGTCAAAGTAGAGGAGACTTCTTGCTGGACCCTGGGAGGAGCTTGTACAACATCAAGGCACAGGTTGTAAAGTTCTTCTTTGATTTGAATTAGTACAATCAGATTCATTTTTCTCAACAAATTGTCTTATGTGGTTTGTTTCATAAATTCCTTGATCATTATGATGGATATGCTTTATAACATTGGCTTTTCAGGTGCTATTTAATTTGTTTGTTTGTTTGTGTTTGCAGACTTGCTACAAGGGAGCTCATTTGGAGTAAAGGAGTGAGGCTTCCACAAACTTGCATTGGACCCAAGGTAGGCCTAAAACACTTGTTTGCCTTTGTTTTTAATTGCATATTTATAGAAAGATAGTTTTTTATTGTCTTGCTTGTCACTAGATATCTTTAGATACTAGGGAGGTCGATCTTGTCCGCAACCTCGACTCATTCCGTGTGACAACAACCATAACTAAAGGGACAACAAGAAACAGTTCATGAGTTGTCTCTATCTTCTTGCTAGAAGATATTTATATTTCCTAGAATAGATCTCAAGTTTTTTTGAGATATTTTGTAATATGTTTTTGTATAAATACTTCACAATTCGAAGTATGTAGGGTGGATTCCAAAACTTTTCTATAGACTTCTTCTCTCAAATCAGAAATTCTATTGTATCAATGACTGGATTGGATTACTAGATCAAGGAATAAATATTAGATATTTTACAAGATTCTTGTGTAAAGCAAAATACAAATAAATATTCTCTCATGTTCAATGTTCTTTTCCTTCAAGTTTTTCCATAATCTTTATGTATCTATAAAATCTAAATGTTATAACATGGAATGATATTTCATAAATTGCTTAAATGCACTATGTCTTGATTGTTATGCATTATTATGTGTTTTCTTCACAAATCTAAGTTAAGGAATTCTTGATTGCTCCTTAGTTTAGGTGATTTCTTGTGATCTATACAAAAGGATTCTTAATTTCCCTTTGTTCATGATTATCCTCTGTTCTCCATTATGATCCTAGTCTAAGGATAATCAAGTGCCCTTGCACCCTGGTTGGAAATAATTCACCCATTAGGCCTAAATATTTGCATTTTGCTCTGCTAGCCTACCCTATGAAAATTCCCTTTAATGAATTGGTCCAATCCTGTTATCCATTTGTTGACTCCATAGCCCAATGGCTTGAAGACCTAGCTCTATCCATCTACTCTAAGAATTCCACCACCCAACTTTAAAATCAAAACCAAAACCCCAAGGAACACTAAGAACTAGGCTAAATCCCATAAGAAACAAAGTTAAATTATATAGAGAGATGCCTCTCTAAGTCATAGGTTGGCTAGAGCCTATACTTAAAAGATTGGTTTGTTGTTACCTCGGTTTCTTCCTTCTTCTGATAACTTCTAAGGAAAATTCTGAGTGATAATAGGCTCCATGGTGACATCTTACTGAAGCAAACTCTTACCTCTTTTGCATCTGGGTGCATTGGTGTGGCTCCTCCATCCAACTTGCTTGCTAACATGCACATGGTCTTCTTGGGAGTGGCTGAGCCAACAACACACTAATGCATAGTGTCCATGTTGATTTTCCAGTGTGTGCTGGTGGTCATGCGAATCAACTGTAAACTACATGTTCAACTCTAGTTGGATTTGATTCTTGTCTTTGCCTCGGCAAGTGTTCCAAATGGGTTATATCGCATGCCTGCGCACAATGACATGCATGCTACTAAATTCCCTTACATGTGATCAACAACACCAATCACCATGTCTGCTCCATGCCAGCTACTTTGATGAACCTATAACTTGTACGAGTGTAGTTTCATCCATCTGTGCATGTTGCGCCCCCTACTATACCTATTCCTACTTCAACTCATTCTCTTGTCTATGCAGCTCTTGTTCTTCCTTGAGTTGTTGCTTGAGCACATGCAACTCCTTCTTTGTCTCGTTCTCTGCCTTTACATGATCTTCATGTCGCGCCGTAACCTGATAGCTTGAGTCTCCCAAGTTGCTTTCATCACAAGTGGATTTGCTTGAGATTGTAACTTTGTTCTACCTTTGTGTTGTCAACAACCTTCCTCTTGCATTCGTTGCATCCGGTATGATACCTTTAGCTACTCTTCATGGTGATGCTTGCTGTCATGTTGTTGTCGTCATATCTTGATGTCCTTGTATATGAACAACTTGATGTCTTCGTGGGTAGGCAAGTCCTTAGACACTTGATGGACTGCATCCCCAAGTGTTCTCTAAATAGTGTCTTTGACTCCACTCTCCTGGAAACCATTATACCTATACTGCTAAGAGGCAAATGAACACCTACGATACCTATGTGACTGATCATGAAGGTTGTGCAATTTCTGCTGGGAGGTTGGGAGGTTGACTGCCAAGACTGCACAAGGCATAGTATGGGCTATTAGGAGGCTGACTGACTACTGGAATTGCACAATGCACAGTCCAGCCTGGCTGCTAACTAATGGAATTGCGCAATGTGCAACCTTAACTAGTAATGGTTGCAAGGTTAGAGACTACATTGTGCAATTTTATGGGCTAGTAGTCACTGTCCTTCAGAATGATCAATGCAAGACTAGAGCACAGTCATTGGGCATAAATGCACATTTTCTGAAAGGAAGATAGAGCTGTCCCTTTCAAGATTGTGCAATATTGTCTTGGTGAGGCAGAGTCTGAGCCAAGGCTACCCAGACCTGCCGACAGGAAACTGCAAGCGAATGTGAATGTGAATGCATGGTGACACTGAGTGTAAGCATAAATGAATGATCGTGCATGCAAACGGTGAATGACAGATTTAGAAAACAGAACAACATGCATGTGGGTGAGGCGAGTCATCGAATCGGTGACTGTTCCTCAAAAACAATTTCATGCATGCGTCAGCAGTGAGATGTTAACGAAAACTAGAATGGTGCTAGTACAAGCTAGTATGTATCAAAACAACAACAAGCACTCACTGAAATCAAACAGAAAACATTCAGAGGAAGCAAAACACAAAAGTGCCAGAAATGCAACACAAGACATGGAAGGCAGGCTTACCCAAAAACAACTAAGTTGAATGTGCCGACGACTCCTAGATGCAATGTGGGATGTAATAGTTGCAAGGTTGATGTGAGGAATGAGCTCTGCAACATCTTGTTCATGAGTTTTGATAAAATTGAAGATGTGACACGCATGCCAAAAATATAGGAAGAGCAACACTTGGTGGGAGGTCATCGAAATGATCCTTGCATGCAACCTCCAACTGCTAAAAGTAGGTCCCTAATCAAGGGATGCATTTGCATGTTGCCTTGGGAGAAGTAGCCCATGCATGCAAATTGGTTTGTCTTGGTCCTAGAGGGAACCCGGTCAACTCTGCTGCACATGCAAGCGGCTTCTCAACTGCTGGGAGAAAATGCGCATGTCTGGAAGGGAGTTGGGTTGGATGCCTAGAAGATTTGCACAATTTCTAGGCAGAGAAGCTAACTGCTACCTAGGATTGCTCAAATTCTGGGTTGAGCAGCCATGCTCGAAAATATTGCACAATTTTCTAGATGAAGCTTGACTGGAAGAATTGCACAATTCTAGAGCCAAGCAGGCTACTAGACAGAATTGTGAAACTTCTGGAGGGAAGGCTAGTTTCCCTCTAGAATTGTGCAATTTCATGAGGGAGCTCCTCAACATGCAACTGGACTAAGTCCGAAGCAATAGCTTGTGAGGGGAATGCAACAAGCTCTGATGGACAGGCTGTCATTCTGTAGGAAAATCACTGAAGCTTGTGTACTTGATGAGAAAGACATGTTGCTATGAAAGTTTGGTATGGAGGCTCCAAAATGAAGCTAGGGAAAAATTTTGGAGGGTGGTTGTAGCTGCTACAACACTTGGTGACACACTGGTAGAAATCCAACTCTCTGAATGGACCTTGTTTGTGAAAAGAAAGTCTAACACCTTTGAAAGTATTGTTGAGTTCTCAGTTCTCTTGGTTTCCACACTTGCTTGATTGTAAGATGTAGCATCTTCCAAGCTCTTGTTCAATTGACACATATTCCAAGCTAGGGAAACAAAGTTGTTTCGATTGGGGTTGAGGGGTGTTATCACTCCTCTGGATCTCCAAGGCTGAGGAAGAGTCCAACTGAGGTAACCACAAACCAATATTTTGACTTGTTAGCTAGCCCTACCAAGCTAGAGAGGGCTCTCTCCAAAGGATCACATGCAAGAGGGCTGAATAGATTAGGGTTTTAGGCTTGATGTAAAGTGCAGATGGTTGTTTGATTTGATTTGGTTGGGTAGTCACAAGGATGAGTGAATTAGGTCAGAGAATGAACTAGGTCAGGGCAAAGTGAATTAGAATTGCAAAAATCTGATGGGGAAAGGTAGGCAAGGTACTTTAAACTTCGTATTATAGTGATGAGAAGGTTTAGACTAGTGAGATGCTAAAAAGAGCATGAGGGTCATGGATTCTGTTTAAACTGAAGAAATTAAACAATCTATGATGATTTTCCCAAAACAAAGCATACAAAAATGAATTCTGCTTATCACACCTTGAAAATCAAACATAATTAGAGTGAAATGGATCATGAAAGGAATAAAACATTCACACATATGAAACTGAAGAAGAAACAAGATCAAAATACCATGTCATAGGAATCCCACCACAATAGTTGCAACTTCATCCAATATATTGCATGCCAAAGTCTAAAAGCTATTACAACATCCAAGAGAGTCCAACCTGTAAAATGACTAAGAAAATACATAATATAGGCCTCAAACCAACTCATCCTAGCCTCAGGGGTCAAATCCATGAGAGGAGGAGCAGTTGCAAGAAAGACTAAACTGATAGCTAAAGTATATAGTGGTCAAAGTGACTCATCCCTAACTTAAGCAAACTGATTCATTACAAGTTATGTAGGCCATTTAACTAATGTATTTACCCTAGATAATAGTAAAAAACATAATAATTACATCATCCTTATCAATTACATGAGTAAAACATAAATTTACCATAGGTGAAAATCAATTTTGGAGAGAAACAATGAAAATTGGAGAAGACTATCAAATGCGCCCTTTCAGTGTCATATGCGCCCTCGAAGTTCAGGAATACTTTTGGGTGCCTTCCCGATGTCCAAATTTTCTCCAAGATAGATATTTGGAAATCACTTCAAGTCTAATTTCCAGATATGTATTTAGTTTTCAATTTGGATCTCATTTTCCCTGTCAAAAACTCAATATCCCAAGACTGGTAAACGTGCAACGCCCAAGCTAGAAATGAGGTAGAAAGGTGGGTTTTTGGTGGTTTTTGACCTTTTTGGCTGACCTATTTGTCTCCAAATGCTTATAAAACACACAGGGTGCATGTATCCATCACTCTGAATCCAAATATGTTGACCTTTTTCTCATCAAATGCCCCAAAAAAGAGCACAACACCCTAGGTGTTGCACGTTTGACCCTTTTCACTGGCTAAAAATGCCTTAAAAAATAGAGTAATTCACAATTTGCAAAAATTTGCTCAAAACTTGTCAAAATTGGTGGGATGATGACTAATCATGTGTTTGAGGCATGGAGTGATGGCTCGACAAGAATGTGTAGCCTCCTTTTCTCCTCTTGCTTTGTCAAGGCTTCAATCTTCTCTTTTGCAGCATTGGGTTTTGCCCTGTTTAAAGTATGTCATAGTGATGGGAGATGCCATGAGTTATTTGGTATGGGTTGGTTCATGTCTAATGATTCTCCCTCCTCTCTTAGATAGCCTCCTCTCCTGTCTTTCTTCCTCACTCTGAAATTTGTTCTCTTCTTCTGCCATGAGTTATTGGAGTCAAACCCTAGGGAGATGATGAAATGGAATGTAGGTGTAGAGAGTATGGAATGATGTGAGGAAATTGAGGAGATGGAAATGGGGATGTGTGATATGAGGGAGATGATAGGGGGTATTTTTTAAATGTAGGAATGGTAGTGGGATGCTAGGAAATGAGATTTAGGAATGAAATTATGTTACTAGGGTTTTGAATTCAGTAGGACACCAAAACACAATAAAATGCCCTATAAATCAACTATGGAGGAGATGAATAATATAATTTTAACCTACTTGCTTGCTGGAGAACATTGGTGGAAAATTTTCAATCTTGGAGCAATGTAGTGAATTTTGGGAAATTTCTGGATTTTCTCGGGCAAAGGCACAAAAAAAGGGTCAAACGTGCCCTCTCTTAACAGACGCACAACGCCCTTAGGAAATGCATTGAGTTTTATGGCAAACGCACCCTCTCCTTGTCAAACACGTCCTCCAAGTTCATGACTACTTGCGGGTGCCTTCCTGACATCCAAATCGAGCCCATGATAGCTCATTGGAAAGGTCTCTCTCTTGGCTACACAATGCACCTATCAAGCACTAAAAATGATCAATTATAGCCCCTAAAAAATCAATTCTTCCAAGACTTGTCAAAAAGTGAAAAATGAGGGTGCAAAAATGAAGTGTTCTCTTTTAGGATGAACACTTTATTTTTGCACCCTCATTTTGCACTTTTTAATATACTCTCATCTTCCTTGGTTGAGTAAGACCTCCAAAAGTGTTCGATTGACACACATTCCAAGCCAAGGCAGCACAGTTGTTTCGATTGGGGTTGAGGGGTGTATTGATGCATAAGCAGTATAATCATCAGAGTCTTGTTTTCATCTCTGGTGTTGCCCCACTGCTAGCAGGCCTGGACAGTACCCTGACAGAGTCACATAAGAACACAAGTATAGCTCCACTACCAGTGAGTCTGGTCAGTACCCCGACAGAGTTACTTTCATCATCTCTCTATGCAGGAAGCCTTTCTCTTCTTTCGCCTTATTCTTTTTTCATATTTTTTCATTCTTCATGACTATGGATAGCAATTATTCATTTCAGAGGTAGAAGAGGGATCCCAACTTATTGAGAGAAGAAGAGGTTGTTCTTACAGAGAAGTAGTTTATTATACCTCTGACGTGCCTATTAAGGTTTTTCCCCTCACCTTACTCTACTTGACTGAGCTGACAAGGGTTAACCCAAAAACAACTGACTAGAGTAGGTGACACTAGTTAGCACTCAAGCATTGTATTTTCACCAAGATTCATTTCGAAAAGTATGTATTTTCCATCACCGTATCATTGACTAAAAGTAACAAGTTCTTCATATAGAGGCAAGATGATAGATAACTAAGTAGTGATCGCTGCACAAGGCCTCTTGCACTTTACCCAGTGTGTTTCAAGAGTCATGCATGGTTTCATGTGAAACTAACCTATGAATGAAAACAAGCAAAAAAACACCAAAGCAAAGCAGAAGTAGAAGTAAATGCAAAAGCAAAGAAAGTAAGCAAACAAGAAAGAAGACAAACAAACATGCAAACCAAGGAAGAAAACAAGCGTTCAAGCAAGAAAACTGAAGGAAAATGCTACTCCTATTCCTAAGCTAATAATGCATGGGCCTGATCACATGAAGTGATACTTCCAATGAAGCCACCAACGCATTGGTT
Source organism: Pinus taeda (assembly GCA_000404065.3). NCBI lineage: Eukaryota > Viridiplantae > Streptophyta > Pinopsida > Pinales > Pinaceae > Pinus > Pinus taeda. Next base: position 15,191 of record APFE030168839.1, read on the forward strand.
TACCCATGTTGGTGAAGGCATGGTTCATGAGAAACATGATCGTGCAGACCAACAGCTATGAAATATACAACAATGAAGACTGATTCACTCCAACCTTACAAGCGCCCACAGAACAAAAATGAGTGTAAGTGCATGACATGCAGTCTGTGGACATATGATGATGTTGTGTGACACTATGTGCAAATTTTAAGCATACACCCACTTGAATATGATATGCAAGCATACGTGAGGAAGGGAGACCACCTACATTGCGCAAGTGTGCTTGCTGAGTAAGATTCCTCCAATGCATGAGGAATGGGATCATGTAGTTCAAGTGGAGGAAATGCAATCTGAGTGTTAGATTGATCTTCAATGCATACAGATGAGTGATGAGGAGCCTTGCATGTTTGAACAATTTCCTAATCAGAAGAGGAACCAACCTCAGGAAAGTGAGGGCCTAACATAACCATTAGCTCAGTCTAAAGTGCCTCAACAATCTGGGGGGTTTTGTCTTTGTTGACAGATGGATCATTATAGACCAGTGTCTTAGATGGATTAACAAAGAGTGAATCAACATCGTGATCAGATGATTGGGTGAAGAGATCACGACAACTAAGATCAGAAAATGCAGGATGTTGGTCGTCATCCTCATGATTCGATGAATCGCACAGAGGGGTAGATGAGAAGCAAGAATGTTCATCCTCTTCATTTCTAGAAAAGATAGATGAAAAATCAAGTGGATGTTCAAATACTGATCGGTGCTCTCCATTGTGAGATTATGGACTAACATTCGATGTGTCCTGTGAATGATTAACAATGGGTACTTCCATGGATGGAGATACACATGAAAAATTAGGGATGGTAGGAAACCAAGGAGGTCAGGAAAAAATGGAGGAGGTATAGATGGACAAGGATGGTCCTCTACTGTCGGTAGATGTTTAAGCTCCTAGTCATCCTCTTCATGAATGTCAGCGCATGTTGGTTGTGCAACACCAACTCCGTCAATAGATCGATCCTCATTCAAAATAGGCGTAGAGTTCAAAATTTGAAGAACACAAGACCTTGTCATCTGGAGGATTATCCCAATTTGAAGATGGAGGTTGAGGTAAAAGATACACGTGACGAGGTATGGGACTCACAACCAAGTATGTGCAAAAATTGGAAGAAGCAATGTCAGGAGGATGTGATGGTTGAACAGGTGTGTGTGCATGCTCTCCCACATCAATCTGCGATGGTGGAGTTGTTTGATGAGGGGACGGTGGACAGTCACTTGTGACAGTGACCATGTCTATCTGTGATTGCGCAGTTCCATCACCAAAGTATGATGAGCAGGGTTTAAGCTTGAACTTATTCTTGGGATGAATAGATTGGACAAGGCAGTATTTGAATCTGTCCATGAGATACTGAAATTTCATCTGACTTTTCGGGGCTTAAAACATGAATAAACATAAGCGCTCTGAAAATTCCATAGGTGATTCATGCAGGACGTTCTGTTGTTTTAACAATTTTTTATCAAGCACTTCAGGATCAAAATGGTGGATATTCGATTATATTACTGAACTGATTGAATGAGTGCACAGAGTTATGAGGTAGTGTGCCACACCATTGTGATGGGTGGTCGAGAAGTGTGTGTGTGAGAAGAAAAAAACCTCTATTTCATTAAAATCTTCCTTTCCCTACATGAGCACATGGAAGTCATATAAGTGCTCAGGCCAAGCCACTTCGCCTTCACCGTCATACATGAGTTGTGACAAGTGATCCCAAAACTCCCTCTTGACATGAAAGATATGTCTGTTAGACAAACATTTTAGAGGGCGAACTATAACAAACTCCATGATAGATGTGTGAAGATTCAAAATATATGATGAGGGCTTAACTTTTCATCTGACCCTCCTTCTAGCACCAAAATTTTGACGGTGTTGGACCTGCCAACATGTTAGGGGATCTCCTCAATAAGAAGTCCCAATTAGACCTTAGACTGTTTGGTGTAGGATTCCCAGCAGTGGCTCGTACAGTAATGCCTTGACCGTGATTTCACACAGAGGCAAGTAAGATAATTCTATTGGTAGCAAGGGTGTAATAGCTGCAGTGAGCCAAGGAATGTGCATGAAAGGTTCTAACACATGAGGGTTGAGATGAGTGTGCCCCTTGGAAACCTATGATAGTAGTTAGTTAAGAAGGGAACACACAAGCATAGATGCATCACAACATGGAAGGTAAGTTAGCTAGCAATCCAAAGTGATGGTTAAACCAAAAACACGTTTAAGAAATATTCATACATCCATACATAGAATAGTCCATACATGCATGTGTAAGAAAACAAATACAGATATCATTTAGAGTAAACTAGATATCATATAATACAATACAACATATGCATGAAACGTGATGGCTATGTTATATTAATAAGTGTAATTTTCAATCATACAATACATCCATGTCCAACCACTAGTTCCGACAGCGGAACATTACAGCCACAACCGCCTGCTCCTCCAAAGAGATATACTAGCTCTACATAGTGGAGAAGCCAAGGCTCATTACAATACTCTCCAAGCTTTCTCTAAGATAGTCCTATCCAAAGCTCGTCTTACCAAAATCCTTTACAATGAGTTATGAGGGACTATTTATAGCAAAGGGTGGGATGACCCTTGATATTCCCCTTTGTGACAATTCATATGACTCTTCATCTACTCTATGACTGTTACATCCAACTATCAACACTTGAACTTCCACTTGAAAAGACATTACATTATAATGCACATGTGGCCATGTGATACAAAAATGACCTAAGCAAGCCATGCAAGACATCACTGACACTTGGTCCATTGTGGTGAGACCAACTCTTTAACATGCTTGTGATGGTGAAGGTGGTGAGCTGATGCCAAGCTTGGTTTTTCGTTATGGTGTGCATGGGATCCATGGTGACATCTTGCTAAAGTGAACTCTTATCTCTGTTGCATCCGGGTGCATTGGTGTGGCTCCTCCATCCAACTCGCCTGATAACATGCGCATGGTCTTTTTGGGTGCAGTTGAACCAACAACACATTGATGCATAGTGTCCATGTTGATTTTCCAGTTTGTGCTAGTGGCCATGTGAATCAACTGTCAACTACATGTTCAAATCTAGTTGGGATTGATTCTTGTCTTTGCCTCAACAAGTGTGCCAAATGGGTTAGATCGCATGCGTGTGCAAAACGACATGCATGCCGCTAAATTCCCTTGCATGTGATCAACAACACCACTCACCATGTTTTCTCCGTGCCATCTACTGGGATGAATCTATAACCTGTACGGGAATAGTTTCATCCATCTATCCATGTTGTGCCCCCTACTATACCTATCCCTGGTTCAACTCATTCTCTTTTCTATGCAGCGCTTGTTCTTCCTTGAGTTGTTGCTTGAGCACATGAAACTCCTTCTCTATCTCATTCTCTACCTTCGCGTTATATTCATGTTGCATTGTCACTTGATAGCCTGAGTCTCCAAAGTTGCTTTCATCACAAGTGGATTTGCTTGAGATTGTAACTTTGTTCTGCTTCTATGTTGTCAAAAACCTTCCTCTTGTGTTCATTTCATCCAATATGCTTCCTTTAGCTACTATTCATTTTGATTCTTTTTGTGATGTTGTTGTCGTCATATCTTGATGTCCTTGTCTACAAACAACTGGATGTCTTTGTCGGTAGGAAAGTCCATAGACACGATCCACTACATCCCCAAGTGTGCTTTGAATGTTGTCTTTGACTCCGCTCTCCTAGAAACCATTGTACCTGTACTCCTGAGAGGAAAATGAACACTTGCAAACCTGTGTGAATGATCATGAAGGTTGTGCAATCTCCATCGGGAGGTTGGCTGCCAAGACTATGCAAGGCACAGTCTGGAATGTTAGGAGGCTGACTGACTGCTTGGAACTATGCAATGCACAGTCCAACTTGGGTATTGACTGTTGGAATTGTGGAATGCACAATCTCAACTAGCAATGGTTATAGGCTCAGTGACTGCATTGCGCAATTTTCTGGGCCAATAGTCACTGTCCCTCAGAATTTCACAATGCAAGACTGGAGGATAGTCACTGGGAATAAATGCACATTTTCTGAGAGGAAAACAGAGCTTTCCCTTTTAGGATTGCACAATGTTGTCTTGGTGAGGCAGAGTCCGAGCCAAGGCTACCCAGGTCTGCCGACGGGCAACTGAAAGTGAATGTGAATGTGAATGCATGGAAATACTAATTGTAAGCATAAGTGAATGGTCATACATGCAAATGGTGAATGACAGATTCAGAAAATGGAACAACATGCATGTGGGTGAGGCGAGTCTCCAAATCGGTGACCATTCGTGAAAAATAGTTTCATGCATACGACAACAGTGAGAAGTTAACGAAAACTAAAACGGTGCTGATACAAGTTATTATGTATCAAAACGACAACAAGCGCTCGCTGAAATCAAGCAGACAACATTCATACAAATCAAAACACAAAAAGTGCTAGAAATGCAACGCAAGACATGGAAGGCGAGCTTACCCCAAAACAACTGAGATGAATTTGCCGATGACTCCTAGATGCGATGTGGGATGTCAGAGCTGCAAGTTTGATGTGAGGAATGAGCTCTCCAGCATTCGTTCATGATTTTTTATAAAATCAAAGATGTGACACGCGTGCCATAAATATAGGAAGAGTGACACTTGGTGGGAGGTTTCCGAAATGATCCTTGCATGCAACCTCCAGCTACTAAAAGTAGGTCCCTAAATGAATGGATGCCTTTGCATGATGCCTTGGGAGAAGCATGCAAATCAATTTGCTCGGTCCCAAAGGGAACTAGCCAACTCTACTGCACATGCAAGAAGTTATTTCACTACTGGGAGAAAATGCACATTTCTGGAAGGTAACTGGGTTGGCTGCCCAGAATATTTGCGTAATTTCTAGGTAGAGAAACTGACTGTTGCCCAAGATTGCGCAAATTCTGGGCTGAGCAACCATGCTGGGAAGTATTGTGCAATTTTTTGGCTGAAGCCTGACTGGAAGAATTGAGCAATTCTGGAGCCTAGCAGGTTGCGAGACAGAATTGCACAATTTTTTGAGGGAAGGCTTGTTTCCCTCTAGAATAGCGTAATTTATTGAGGGAGCTTCTCAACCTGCAGTTGGACCAAGTTTGGAGGAACAACCTGTGAGGGGAATGCAACAAGCTTTGATGGAAAGGTTGTCATTATGCAAGAAAATCACTGAAGCTTGTGTACTTGACAAAGCAAGACATGCTGCTGTGAAAGTTTGGTAGGGAGGCTCCAAAACGAAGCTAAGGAAAAATTTTGGAGGGTGTTTGTAGACGTTACAACATATTGTTAACCTCTATGACACAAATCGAGACTAGAACACCTATCTAATGTTACCAACTATCTAAAAACTAACATTGTTTGCCTTCGTGTAAGTAAAGGAAACTAACTTTTATTTTGTAGAATTGAGGCTTCTGTGATCCATTATAGTTGTAAGAAAAGCTTCGGCGTAAATCACATGAGAAAGACTTTTGTCGACGCGTTTCGAACCAACTAGTGTGGTTCATCGTCAGGACGAGTTGAAGACAGATCTGGCGTAGCATGTTAAATAGCAAGGCAAAGACTCCAACGGCTACAAAACGACTATATTTGACCCTAGGACCAAGGTAAAATTTATATTAATAAATTTAATATTCTTATTATTTTTATAATATTAATATAATGTGATTTCTAGAAATAAGTAAAATTAGGTAAATTGAATGGTATCCCAAGTA
>APFE030168839.1:21488-47536 GCA_000404065.3 Pinus taeda
TGGCAGCTCCTCGCTCTGGCCTGTTTAATACTTTCCTCCGATATTTATTTATGAGTAATATTATGATTTTATGTAGAAATATGATTTTCTCTTTTGATGAGGGAAGATGTGTGTCCTTTGAGTGTCATTTATTATAGGTATATATAAATTATGATAATTAGGTTTAGGTTACTCCTATTTATTTGTGTGATTGGTTCTCATCAATCTTTTATTTTCAGTGTTTTTTAGCTTTTTCAAATATATTCCTATCACAACTTATATATATTTATATATAATCTCATGAAATTAATTAAATCATTTAATATACATTCACTCTTACGTTTCAATAAGAAGGATATCATTAATTGTAAATCTAATAATCTTATAGGATATTACATCTACGGTAAGGAATATAAAATTTTAATTATCTTGAATAAACATTCATACATATAATTAGTTATTAATTTAATAACTTATGACCATTATAATTTTTACTTATTTATTTATTCGTATTTTTACCTAACATCCTATTTTTAGGAAAATGAATGGAATTCAAAGTAACCATTAGTATTAGTAGATTAATAACATAAAGATATTTAATTAAATAAATTACTTAGGATTCCATTCAATTTACCTAATTTCACTTATTTCTATAAAAATAATAAGAATATTAAATTTATTAATATAATACAATTTATCTAATTAAATACCCTATTTTTAGGAACATGAATGGAATTCAAGTAACCATTAGTATTACTGTATTAATAACATAATGATATTTAATTAAATAAATTACTTGGGATACCATTCAATTTACCTAATTTTACTTATTTCTAGAAATCACATTGTTGGAGTCTTTGCCTTGCTATTTTAACATGCTACGCCAGATCTGTCTTCAACTCGTCCTGACGATGAACCACACTAGTTGGTTCGAAACACGTCAACAAAAGTCTTTCTCATGTGATTTACGCCGAAGCTCTTCTTATAACTTTTATTTTATCATAATCATATTTTCACTCACTTATTCTCTCAAAATGGAGTGTGCACTAGTTCTCTTATTCTTTTCTCTTGGATGCAATGGATATTTAGTGGAGTGAATTATGTTGGGAGGGATATTTTTGCATGGAGAAACTTTTTTGGGATTGATGAAGTGATTCTTGATGGAATAAGGTTAAGTTTATTGTCATTTTCTTCCATTTTGCATGATATATTTCTAAAATTAGAGGTTGTTCCATAATAAAATGTGCAACATTTTTTTTGAAATATTAATATTATCATTATTGAAAATGTCCTTCAAGAATCCATGAAAGGAACTTGGTGGATGCATCCTTTGAACTTAAATATCTTACATTAAAAAGTCGTTAGGGTTATTAAGAGAAGAACTTTAATCTTCCACCATTTTCATCCAAGGCTCTTTATCATTGACCTTTCCCTAATTTACTCCATTATCGTATTGAGTGAAGGCATTATTCTAGTAGTGGTGATCATTTTAAATCCTTATTTTTTGTTAATTCTTGGTAATTAGGGTAAGGATTTGGTTTTAATTAGCATTTTATGGTACTTTTGCTTTTATATGTCATTTTCCTATTGATAAAAGTTGTCTTTAATAAATTAAAAAGGCAAAATATAGCATATACTACATTCTTCACCCAAAAAATAGGGTTGACATCTAGATTTTTATTGTTTTATGCATATAAAACCATTATAAACCATAACGTCTCCTAATCCCTAACTTACCTCTTGAAAACCTTTGATCCTCTACTGAATCTATCATTTATAAGCAAATTATTTTCTTTTATATGCTATTGTATGTTGTAAATCTACATATTACAAAAACCCTAGTTTATAACAACCCTCTTCTAGTCCATTGGGATTAGTGGAAAGTGTGTTTGGTAACCAATAATCCATATCATGTCCATCAAGGCCTTTCCAATACCCTCTTCCATTACTAATATAACTTTGACACAATTGAGCATTTGTTTATTGAATATCTTGATGGATGATATTATTTACAAGTTCCTTAGAGATTCATTTTCCTTAGGTGAATACCCTTTGAGCCTTATTAAGAAAGCCTCCCTTGTGGGGATAAGATCCACCACTAAATAACAAGAAAGAGGTTGTTAAGTGTTAGTTTATGTAGCTTGGAAAACTCTTCTGGTCTCAAGAGGTTTCCATGAGGTTAAGAGCACAAGAGGGTAAATTATCTCCAAGCCCAATTTATTTTTCTGAGGGAAAATGTTGTAATTAGATTATTAATAAGTTTTTAATTATTTTCCTAAGCCTAACTTAGAAAAACATGTTAATTAATCAATATTAATTGAGACAAGTCGATTTCTCTCTAGTGACTTCTAGAAAAGTGATTTCATGGAGTCAAGATGATCTTAGCCATCAATTGAGAGTAGATCTTGGCAGTTGATTTCTCAATGAGATATTTAAGAGGAAGTTGAGGCACATCTTCAAGAAAGACACAAATAGCGAATGAGCAAGGGCGCAGTGATAGCATGGTTTGACACCTGTAAGGGCTTTAGCAATGATTGAGGAGATATTTTTCAGAGAGATTTATTCATAGTGATTTCCAGTTTTTGGGAGATAGGAGGTCGAATTATTTTGAAGAGGGCCTATTATCTCCAATGGTGCAAACTACCAAAAGGAGGTTGATTTTCCAGAGAGAGGATGAATTTTCCAAATAGGTCGATTTGCAGGAGGAAATTCGAGTTTGCAAAGAAGATCAATTTTCCAATGGAGGTGGAAATATTTTTCCATGGGTACAAGTTGCCAATGGAGGCCGAGTTTTCTCCAAGACGCATGTGTGGTCCAATTCAGTGTCATACAAGAGGCCTGAATTGCTTCTAGGTGGTCAAATTTACTTGCGTAAGTGAAGAAAATAATCTATCGAGGCTTTTCCATTTTATAACAAGTAATTTATGTAATTTTCACGTACAAATTTGTTAACAATTAATAAAATTCTCATTTTCATAACTGGTTTTCCCCACATTGGAGTTTTTCTAGGGACAATTTGTAAAAAAATCTTTGTGTTTATCTTTTTATATATGTGGTTTTCTCAATTCTTGTAAATTTTTAATTGGTGAATATTGCAGTAGTGTTTTTATTCAGTATTTGTAGCAAAGAATTATGCTGAGTCAAATAATCATTAAAAGATAGGAGGATAATTACCAATTAATTACAATAAGTATAGATTAGAGTTAGATATATAATTTTCATACTGAGGTGACAGTGGTGGCTAATCTCATTATTACCATAAGCCTATGTTTCCTAGTGAGGCTTTGCACTATGCCTGCTAGATTTTGTGGTAGAATGGACATAAGTTGGTTAAAGTATCTTGAAGAATAACTGAGATAGAGTGGAGATAGATTTCATTATATTTGACCTTGTTTAGCCATATGGGTGACCCAAATTTTGACTTGTGCAAGCATCCACCATGCTTCATGGAGTTCCTCAACCCAAGGTATGACCATGGTCTTTGGAGACATGATTTGGAGGATTTAATTCATTATTCAACATGATTTTTGGAATTGATATGATAATTCCACCCATTTGATGGAGTTCTCATGAGGTCATCACAAAAAAGGAGGAACATTGGATCCCTTTGACTTGGGAAGATACTTCACCATACTGTGAGGATTAATTGTAGACCATCTGCATCAACTTTAGACCATTTTGGAGTCTAAGCATCGGCATCTTGGACCATTTATCTTCTCATGGGTGGATTGACTCCCCTTTTGGGACATTTACTCATCACTTTATTGTACATGTAGCATTGACACTTTATCTTTTATGTTGTATTGGTTTACTATATTTTAGGAGTTAATTAGATTTAGTTTTCTTAGGCTAGATATAAAGAATTAAATAATAAAAAATGATATTTTATTGTAAAGGAAGTTAGATGTCACTCTATAAATAGAGGAGATATTCCTCATTTGTACTCAGGGTTGGATTGTGAGAGCACTCATCTACTTGGAGCTTAAGGGAAATATCTTTTTGAATCATTTTTCCTATTAAAGGCTTATTTATGTGATGAATATTTTCAACTTAGAAGCTATTATTTATTGGTTATTTTTTCTAAACCATTAAAGGAATTATTGCAATTTCTTGAGACTACCATAAGACTAATAAGATCGATCCATTAAGAGGCTATATAGCCACATGAAATAGGAAGGCTAGGGTGCTACTACTAACTTTCTATTTGTTGTCTTGGGGTAAGTTTAATCCTCCTTGCTAGGTCATACTCTAAAGTTCCTTAGTAAGGGTTTTAAAATTTATTTCGTGTCATCAATTCTTTGGTTGGAGGCTTTCTCCTTAGGGGGATCCCTTCAGTGAGGCCATGATTTCATGAGTTTCCTTGATTAGCCAAGGGATCAATTTATCTATTACGTTGACCTCTTTCCTAAATATACAAACATCGAATGACCAACTTAAGAGGGTTTCTTCTTGATATCATCTTGCCACTTTATACCTCTTGACTATTGAGAAATCAATGCTAGTAGAGTTAGGGTCAGGTTTCTCTTTCTTGATAATTACTTGTGAATTATATTGGCTTCTTTTTTATCTTTGTTATATTATCTTTCATCAAGCAGTTACCAAATTATATGTGTATGAAGATCACAAGAACAAGAGACACAAGATCTAGGCACTCTGCCATGGAATAACCCCTATCTATGGGAAAACCTAGTCAAACTTCTTCCTTCAGTAGGTAAGATGAGATAACCCAAGACTCTTCAACCTAGACACAGGCCTCCTCCAACCACCAAGTCAGCCTCTTCTTCCAGAAACTTCGACCTTGTAGTAGTAGCACTTCGACCAAGCAAATCCAAAATTTTGACTTTCCAACATCAGAATAATTAACCCAAAACTTTCAGAACTTTGATCCCTCCAGTAGTATAACTTTGATCCAACAACTAGCCCAGTAACTCCGCATAAGAGAGAGAAAAAGATAGCCTAGAAAATTCAACTTATAGTTTTCCTTCCTCACCTTGAACTTCAAATTTTTCTGCATTTCCTTGATATATATCAAACTTCTTGAGTTGATGTCTCCAAATGAAGACAAACTACTTGTATGAAGTTGAACTACTTGTATATATAGTCTTTAGGTGAGGTTGAATTACCTAGATTGGGCTGACTTGATCTCCTTGTGGTCAACTTGGTGTGGAGATGACAAATACCTTATTTGACTCAATAATAAACCTTTTTACATGATTAAAAATCTCAAGAAGGGTCTCTTTAAATGGAAAATGACTCTAATGACTCATAATAAATCCTATAAGTCCTCAATGGGGACATTGACCTAAAAAATGATGACCCAAACATGAAACTCGTGCTTTAATAAGCCATAATAATAATAATAATATCTTTTTCATCGTTTGAATCAAATATAAATATGAAGAATGAACCTAGTTACATTCTTCAACATTGACTGCATAACCCTAGAAGAATATTGGAAGTAATATTCATATCCATCCATCACCTTTTTTTTCTCCTTTTATAAAACTCTAAAAAAATTCAAAAAAAGTCACTAAGACTACCTTTGACATCACCTTGTGCTCTTTTTACTTAGCTTGGTGATTCTTAGGGGATACCCCTTAGAAGCTGAAGGATATCCATCCTATAGGGGAAAAGGTAGGTCATCAAGGCGATAGTAGGTGACCTATCAAGGTTCCACTTAGATTGTATGGTGTGGGTTAGAGCTTTTACCATTATAACATACAATTTTAGCAGTAATAGGTCCCAAGGTGAGCATTCCACAAGAAGAGTGCAATGCTCCTCCTTGAAAAGGCCTCCAATTCTCAATGGTGCCTCTTAAGCCATGTGTGCATTTGGGTCCATCACACCTACATGAAGCAATGCTCAACCCTAGTGTCCTTAAGTCAAGCACAAGAACTTGTTGAAGAAACCAAGTGCCCACATGCTACCTCAGGGATGAGCCCCAATATTGCAGAAAGGATGCTGCAACTCCTAGGGTGACCAAATTTACTTTATCAACCCGAGGTTCATACAAACTTGGAGGTGATAATGTTATATGCACAACAAATGTGACAATCTACTCTTGTCACTTCTTCACTGAGGCGATAGGCCACTAGGTTTTTTCAAACCAGTCTTCTATTGACTTGAAGGAGGTTAACTATTGACAGTGAATGTAAATATATATTTAATACAAAAAGTAAATGCTTTCCTATGTTAAGGAAATAAAAGTGTTGAATAGAAAATGTTATGAAAATGACATGAAATCACCTAGCCATGAATTAACACACATTACTTGCGAAAGAGATCTAATTTAGCCTTGCATTCTATCATCTAGTTATTTGGACTAAGTAGGCATGGAAATGATCCTAATATTTCTAAGACTAATGTATGCATGCATTAGCTAAATATTGCAGAAAAGAGTCTTTTGGTTTTCTTAATTTAGAAATGTAAATGTTAAACTAATCAAGCTGATCTTTTGCAAGGGAGAAAGATATGGGAAAACTAGTCAAAAAATGGATTTGAGGGATATGGAGGTCAAGTGGAAGGCCTACCTTAGACTCTGATCATTATTTCAACCCAAAACAGTCTAAAACAGGCTGCTACAGGGTTTCCTGTAGTTGCTACAGGATTTCCTGTAGTTACTAGAGGATGTCCTGTTTTACTACAAGAAACTTAGCTAAAAGATATAAGAAGGTAGTGAAGGTGAAAGGAAGTGTTAGGAAGGTGTATGATGGTGGAATAAGGTATGGGGAAGGTGCACACTACCCAAGGGTCAACCCAACTCTTCAGGATGGTTGGATTTTCTCAAGTAGTTGTCCAAGGTGGCTACAAAACATAAATCCGAATTGATGGTTGGTAGGGTTTGGCGAGAGGTGGAGAAGACTTAAATGAGGCTAGTGGAATTATTTCTCCTATAGATCAACATCTCATGCAACAACATGTATTAATTTCTTTGTTTATGCATAACTTTAGGTAAATGTGGAAAATATGAGTTGAATTTGATAAATTGATTTATTGATAGCTAGTATATCAAATCTATGGAATTGAGTGCTTTCTAATCTACAACAAACTTAAGAAACCAAACTGACAATTGCAAGTGGTTCTATGAAATCATGAATAATGACATACTCAACAAGAAACCCTAAGCTATGTAATAAATAAAAGATAACTCTATTTTTGGGGCTGTGAGAGTGGGGCCCTCAAACCATGATCCCATGAGGGAGATGAGGATGAGGCCTGTCACAAAATTTTCTAAAGTATTTTCTTTCACTACTATAACACTGATCTACTTATCCAACTAATGGAAGCAACACTAACCAATCATTCAAATACTTGCAAATTAAACAAAGCATAAATAATTTCAGCAGCTAATATATGATTCTAATCTAAGGATACATGTACAAAAATAAGAGGAACCTCTATTGCTAGGGTTGGGCCCTAACACAAGAGCTTTAACCCTTTGAGTCAACTTAGTGTTGGATCAAAGAAACCCTTTTCATTATCAACAAAATGTCAAAAATAATATGAGAATAACAGTCACAATATCTTAAGCTCAAAATTGCCTCTTGGCTACAATAAAAAGTCAATTCCTAATGAGGCCATCAACCTTATTATTTATAAAACTAAATCTATCAACAATTTCCTTAAAATTAGGGAGGCTTGACTCCCAAACATGAGATTAACTCATCTTCAACTATCATTGGCTTCACTGGCAATGAACTCAGTGGGCTTGGCTACTTGTAACTCTAAGCTAATGAGGTCTGTGCTGTATGGTGTTGTCATTAATGTTAACCGATGGAGTTGACTGGGTTTTACTTTGACCAAAAACACTAGCCATTGATGTCAAATGGTTAATGAACACTTCTTAGTAATTGTTAGATTACATCAAGATGGTAGTTATACTGTTGGATGGTTAAAAACCCAAGTCCTAGAATTTGGGTCCCCTGGACTGAGGATGTACCATATTTTTCAAGGGTTTTTGTTAGGTCAAATAATTGAGTTTGGGTCAGAGATCTATGTCATTATATTCTCCTCGAAAATATGTTTTTATTGATATGCGGTATGCCCCAAGAGGCCTCCTAGTTTGAGAGATATTCACAATTGAAGTTAGTGGCCCTAGTTTCTAGGCTAAAACCCCAAGGGGTAGTGACATGACACCTCCTCCTAAAATTCTAAACATATGTCATTGTTTATCACTGTAATCTCACCCCATCTAAGTTACATAACTTCAAAAACCAAAGCCAATAAATCAATCATTGACTTAATATACTCATGTGTCACCTAAAAGACACACCAAAGAGGGTTAGTGTACAATTACTTAGAGTTTATTAAAAAAATATTATTAATGATTAATAAATTAAATTAAATTTATTAATAATAAAAAGTGTTTAAAACATCCTAAAAAGACGTACCTAATTATGCCCCTTAAAAGGTGTCTAATGTCTCCCCCAACAATCAAATATGAAGTCCTCTCACATTCTATAAAAAGAACCTTATACATCCTCCTTAGCACATTAATTTCACACATATTATCATGATTACCTCTTTAATTTTTAGGTGTTTGAAGAAGCATATTTCAGACTTCAGAGGCAAATAACGCAAAAGAGAGAATTGGATTAGGGCTCAGTGTTACTATTCAGAAATTCGGTTTGGGTTCAAGTATCTTTCCTTTAAGTTTTGTGTTCTATTCAAAGGATAGTGAAGTTCTAGGTGATATTTTCCTTTGTTTTGATTGGGTCTAATTCTTAAGATTTGTTTGGGAACTCAATGTAAGAAGAAACATAAATTTAGGGCACTAAAAATGAATATATATATCTTGTTGCAAACCTTGGTCCAAAGTTCACGAGTTCTTGTAGCCTTACTTCAATTTTGATCCACTTAAATTATTATGCCCAATGGTTCTATAGAAGCATTGTAATCTTCTCTTACATCCAAATTTTGAGCCTTGGTTTAGGGATGAAGTGGCTTCTATTAAATAAAGTAGCTACAATTTTCTTTATATAGCTACATGAGTCTTGTCAACAAAAAAATGATATCGATTACATCGACAAATTCAAGTTGCGGATCTAATAAGGGCACTAAACTGTTGGTACAACAATAAGAATTCTATTTTTTATGACACTATGATCATCCTATAACAATGTTCTCCTTGAAGTGCAAATGAACATACATATATATGCATATACGCATATCTATTCTTATTTGGAACTGACCCTCTTCACCAATACACTTATGGTCTATGGTGTGAAGATTTGAATTTGCAGTGCTTATTTGATATCAGGAGCTTATCATGAATCATTCCAAACCTAAAGTTTAAGTGACTTGACAATGACACCTACAACATTCACCTATGGTTTATAACAACAGTGCAATTTGTTTGGTGATTTCACTCTAACATTGATAACATAACTTGACAAATGATATATTAACCTTATGTGGAAATATCATAGACCTGATATGTCTACTTAACTTTATTAAATACATTGACTGTACACATTGACCGTGACTTGAGTTGGAGACTTAGACCTAGTACATTGATCTTATGTAGATAACAGTACTTGTATAGAAGTCTCCTAAGAGTGCAGCATCTAGACAAGTGTCTCCTAAAGGTTGTAGCAATAGTATTGACATGATTTGTTGACCTAACATATACAAAATGACACTTAGATTAAACATTGAGATAATATCTTGACTTTGAGATAATATCTTGACTTTGACTTGACATATTAGTGAGACTATAAACATGACTCTTGTCTTGTCAAACATGTTGCAGCACACTTAATGATGTGATTGACCCAGGTGGATGTTGATGGCCACCCACCTATCCCACTTGAACCCCCATAACTATCTCTTTTAGTTTTTCATTTTCCTTAATTGTAGCACAATTTACTATTTTTAGTAGTTTTTCGGGTCCTAAACTTTTGAAGCCGTTTTGAGGCCCTAAACGACGTTTTTTTGGGAAACCTGGGAGCAACATGGGTCCATGGACGAATGTTTCTCTTCCCAAAGTTGTAGTCCTCGGATATAGATTTCTAAGAAGGTATTGTGCACATCAAACGGAGATCGTATGCCAAAGTTACGACCCCGGGAAGTTGATGTACCAATTTACCCAAATGGGGCCCACAGTTTGTCATTTCATCTCATAGGGTTAGGGTTTTGGAAGTTTAGAGTTTTCCATTGTTTCTCAACAATAAATAGGCCTTTAAGCCTCATTGTAACATAGCTCAGAGGCATGTAGCCACCACATCTCTTCTCAGAGATAAACTACCATCGCCCTAGCCAGTTTATTTCCATTTCTGTTTGTAAGCATATTTCAATATTTTACAATGAAATAAAGTATTATTTCTTCTTCATCTCTGAATGTATGGTTATATATATAATTTGTTGCATTCCTGTTTAAATCTGTATCAGTGGTATCAGAACGGTCTGCTCTTTCTCTATTTTTTTCTTGCATGTCCCCAACGAGGTCGGGATAGAAGGGGTTAGATCTTGAACTAGTCGAACCTTTGTAAGACCAGCCTCACAAATGCCAATGGTCTCCCATGGAGGAAGACAAGAAATTTGAGGGGGTAGGAGATCCTATCAAAATCTTTCTTGAAGAAGCCCTCGAGCAACAAAGGAACGCGATGATGGAAAACTTTGCCCAAATCCTTCAGCGGCTACCCAGGGGCAACGCATCAGCTTCCAACAACTACTCTAGAAATGCCACACCCTTAAGGTACAATTTAATTTTGAAATCCCCATATTTGAGGGTCAGATAAACGTAAGTGTTGTAGATAAATGGTTAAATCTACTAGAAGGGTATTTTTCTGTTCATGATTTTTCATGCCAGCAAAAGATCACTTTTTCACTTCTCAAAGTAGGCCCCCACATCAAGGACTGGTGGGAAACCTACTGTGAGCAGAAGGATGAAAGTATGAACTCACTGTTTTCAGCCACTCCTAATTTGAATTCATTTCAGGACGCCATCAAGGAGCAGTACTACCTTGTCAAGAGCTATGAGGACAAATACATAAAATGCACCATGCTGCGGCAAGGAAGGGACCAAGATGCGCCAGAGTTCACAAATATTTTTCATACCCTTCACACAAAGTTGGGTATCAAGGATTCTGAGCTGCATTTGGTACTCAAATATCGTGGCTACCTACATAGATACATCTAGGACAAGATGGAGTTCCTGAACATCTCCTTGCTCAGAACAACATTCCGATATGCTATCAAGATCGAGTAGAAGTTTAAAAAAAAGAAGCGATACTTTGGATCTGCGAATCCGAAGAATAAAGGACAAAGCCAAGGCGGGGTGACCCAAGGAAACTTGTCAAAGCCACAAGAAAAGAACAACACCACGAAGCTAGATAAGGACACAGGAAAGTGGTGTGAGTTCCATAAGAGCCCCACTCATAACACAATTGAGTGTCAGAACAAGAAGTCGTTGGTGGCCGAGTTGAAGGCTTCAGAATCATATGCATGTTCTAACCCTAAGTCAAAACCTAACAAGGGGAATGAAAAAGGGAAGAAAATCATTGATTCGGAGCCCAAGACCATTGTTGCCACCGCCAAGGTCTAAAAGAATGAGCCCAAAGATCCAAAGGCAGGGGAGCATATTTCCCCTCATAGATGTGGGTGAAGGGTTCACTGTTGCAATTCATTATTGATGGTGGGAGCGAAAAAGAACCTCATTTTAGCACACGCCTTGAAGCGGTTAGGCCTATCGACTACACCACACCTACAACCGTACAGTATCGGGTGGCTTCACCAAGGATGAGATCTTCGAGTCTACCAATAGTGTTGCCTTATATATAGCATCAAGCCCTTCACAGATGACATATTGTGTGATGTGCCACCTCTTGATGCTTGTGATGTATTATTAGGCCAACCATACTTGTGGAGGCAACATGTTGTGTATGAGTCAAGGCCTCACGTTGTTGTTATTTCTTGGGTAATTCTTTATATAGGATACTAGAGGTAGCCCCACCTACCACCACCTATTCGACCTCTATTAAGAAAGGCAGTAAGATCATCTCCTAGTCTAGGAAATTCATTTTCTATCTGGCTCGCCCTCAAAGTATGGGGAAGATCATGGCCACATCCATGGCCTTTGTGAAGGATTCCTCCACATAGTAAAAGTAGGTGGATACGATCATGAAAGCAGACATGAACATCTTCTCCTCACCCACAGGGATACCGTTGCACTATTAGGTCAAGCATTCATTCGATCTAACTCCTAGAGCGCCTCTACCCAATGGGTCGATATATTATTGCTCCATTCTAGAAAATGCCAAGTACAAGTAACAACATGATCAACATCATGTACCACACAAGTTTCAAGTGGACGAAAAAGTCTAGTTGCATCTGCAGAAAGAACGCCTTACAAGAGGCCATCAAAAGCTTAGACCACTCCAACATGGTCCTTACACCATTACCAAGGTTGTGAGAAACAATGCTTTGTAGCACAACATTCCTCCATTCCTTTTCTTGCACCAAGTGTTCAATGTGCACCACCCTCGACCATGCTTCCTACCATTACTAGACACATTAGAAGTTGCAGAACAACTCACCAGGGACTGAGTTCAACAGAAGTTAACTCATCTCATGGAGGAACTAAATGCAATGGGGAAAATTGCTTCCTAAGGGGGGAGGAATGATCCAGGTGGATTTGGTGGCCACCCACCTATCCCACTTGGACCCCCCAACTATTTCTTTCAGTTTTTCAGTTTCCTTAATTGTAGCACAATTTACTATTTTTAGTAGTTTTTCGGGTCCTGAACTTCTAGAGTCGTTTTGAGGCCCTAAACTACGTTTTTTGGGAAAGATGGGAGAAACATGGGTCCACAGACCCATGTTTTTCTTCCCGAAGTTATAGTACTCGGATAGATCTTTCTAACGAGGTATTTTGTGCGTCAAATGGAGATAGTATGCCAAAGTTATGACCCCGGGAAGTTGATGTACCAATTTATCCAAACAGGGCCCATTGTTGGCGTTTCATCTCCTAGGGTTAGGTTTTTGGATGTTTAGGGTTTTCCATTGTTTCTGAACAATAAATAGGCCTTCAAGCCTCATTGTAACACAGTTCAAAGGCATGTAGCTGCTACATCTCTTCTCAGAGATAAGCTACCATCGCCCTAGCTTGTTTATTTCCATTTCTATTTGTAAGCATATTTCAGTATTTTACATTAATGAAATGAAGTATTATTTCTGTTGCATCTCTGTATATATGGTTATATCTATAATTTGTTGCGTTCTTGTTTAAATCCAGATCAATGATGCATTTACATGGTAGCATTGATTAACTATTGATGTGACATCAACATATGTAGATGTGATGGTCTCATATAACAGTAATTGTGTAACAATATTGTGGTTGGTTTATGATAGCTTCATTGGATCATGATTTACGTGACTGCATTGGGTGAAAATGGCTTCAAGGCATTGAATATCTGAGCAACAACAATCACACATATGTTGGTAGCCCTACTTGGGCCTAGCCTGAGAGCTTTGAAGGCAGGTCATTGGGATGACCGGAGGCACCTATGTTTGTGCCATTATTTGATAGCAGTACCACATGTTTACATCATTATGAGCAGTTTGGTACAGTGCGGCAAAGTGATGCATTGTCTACATATGAGCTTTGATGCTTATTTACTCATAAGTAGTTCAATACAGTGACATGTAGTGGTAGCTAGTTTTGTGAGCTCTTGATGTTGAGAAGTGCAGTTGTTCAGTTATGATGGATGGTAACCTTTGCGAGGAGTGATACTCAGTGATGTGCAGTTGAGCAATGACAGTGATGCACAGTTGAGCAATGAGTTTGTTGTACCTTAAGAAACCAATTTCCTGGCTGTATAGAAATTGTGCTTAAGGCATTAATAATTACAAAAATTGTCACTTGTTTGTCACTCAATTATATATTGCGTTCTCAAATGAAGGACCTAGGAAATTTGGTTATTGATCCTCAATACTTAGGTGACATGATAACATCAAAATTCCATTTGATTGTTGAATATAAATGATGAATGAAGAAAGATTGAATAAGTCATAGACAATATGTTGTTTAACACGTGATCTACTATCTGTGACACTAGGAGAAGTTATAGATAATACGTTTTTTTACACAGAAACTACTATCTGTAACTTAGAAGAATTGCAGAGATGGGAACTTCAAGTATAGGAGTGCTCTTTAAGGAATTCAAATTTATTTACATAGGAAAATAAAGATCTGTAGCTTCAATTACTATACCCAAAAGAAGAAATCATAAGATGACACATAACAGAGAAAAGACAAAATCATACCCAACAATGTATGGAAAACTTCTGATTCTTCATTAATCAACAATATCAAGAATTCAATAGCTTAGTCTCCAGGTTCTCCAAAATTCGAACCCTTTCTTTCTAAATTTACCTCTTTTTATACATTACAAGACAGTTGGTGATCACCAAAACTATCAAACTGCTTAATTATTTTCCTAACTGTCTAGAGTAAAAATTATTAAAAAACATTACACAGAGGGTAAAAGACACCTTCTTCTAAAGAATATAGGATAACAGGAAGTAACAAAAGTTAGAAAATAATGATAACTACTAGCTTTCAGCTCTGTTGTTCGACTGCTAAGTTTCTCTGTAGAAGCTTTAATAATGATTAAACCATTTTAATTATAATAAACTTTGACAAAACCCCGTGTGTGAACCTGGCTTACATATGTATCGGGTACATTTTGATTGGCCAAAACACAAGAAAACCCAACCAATAACTTCCTTTGAAGTTTTAGTCATCCACCGCTAATTTTGATTGTCTCACTTAAACAACGGAATTGGCTATTTTGTGCAAAACATTAGTTTGCCACGGAACTAAAAAGATTTAACAATTTGATTCATAAACTCGTCGGGTCCACCATTGTTGTACGTGAACCGTCTGATTATTCGCTCAATCAACAGTCTGATCTTCCGAACCTCACGAGATTCTAAACTCGTTTAAAATAAATCCTATCGAGTCCACCTATTCAATGCTCCATTGAATCCCATTGGGTCCGACTTTAGAGTTAAAACCTGCTCATTTCTTCACCTGGTATCCATTGGATCCCATCTTTTTGGATGGACGGCTGAGATTCACCTGGACTTCAAGAAGCTTGAACTATATTTGATAGATTGTCACGTCCGATAAGTTGTCGCCCGATTGTTGTTGGCTCTATGGCTTATTGATCAATGGCCCATTTTTTCTCGCAAATATACCTTCGCATCGGATTTCTAAAACAAAACCATTCTAGCTAACTTGTGCAATTACCATTTGATCTGGCTTGTCAATCAATGGCCTAGATCTTCTCGTGGGTACACCATCACATCGCATTTCCGAAGCAAAACCCATTCAAGTTAATTTATGTGAAATCAAACAAAATTCTCTTAGACTTTGCGAGAGTAAAGCATAAAAAGGAATTACATTGAGAACAAACCACCACAATGACTCTAGGCCACACGTTGTGGTCAACCATGTTCATGTCATGGTCAACTGCGGGTTTGAGCATTAATTAACCTTCAGACTTATTGTTTTCCTACAACGCGCCTTTAAACAAAGGTTTGATTTTTCTTCTCTTTTGATTTTTATTTATTTTTGTGATAAAACTGGGAATAAGAAGAAAGGAACAATGGAAGCTACAACATTTGGCTCCACCTGGGGCTAGTGCTTTTGCCACAGAAGCACTAAGAACGTAGATCAGTGCCTTCACCTTGGGCATGGAGTCATATATTGCAACCAATTCAAATTATATGGTATTTGTACACTAAATGCACTCCGATATTTACAATGATAAAATGCTTATGATTTAGAATTAGAAAAAATTCTTAAGGTACTGCCCATTTAGAGGCAACTGTAGAGTTTCACCATCAAGATTCTTTGAACTAAACACTTGAGCATTGACTATTATGACTTTATCAGGGCATCTAATTCTGCTGAACATGTTTTCCTCATATACTTTGAGATCTTCATAAGACCAATCCAAAACACCATTGTATTGTCTGAAAAATTTAATATATCTCTCCTTATAATTGAATGAAATTTCCTTGAACAATTTGACCAGCTTGGGCTCCTTCTAGATTCCAATATTATGATCTTGAGTCTGCTCATCCCGTGAAAGGAAACCATCGCCTGTTCCTTCTTTGACATAGGCTCCATCAAAGAAGAACTTCCACCCTCCTTCAGTTTGTAGCTCTATATTTACACAGGTTGAATTAAACTATCTCTGGTTATCAGCCAACTCCGCATTATCATGCAGCATGAAGCAAGAAAAGTCATATTTCTCCTAGTTATATACAGGTGAATTACTTGCTTCATTATCTATAATTTTTCTAATAAATCTTGTTTCTCTATACAACCTCCTTTCATCCCCACCTAAAATTGGTATGACAGCATAAGAAAAATCTAGTTTCAAAACACCACCCAATTTAGCCCCCCATGACCTAGATAGTAACATTCCAAACCTAGTAGGGATATCTGCTACCACTACATCCATTACCAAACTTTTGGCTGGAATTTGGGCTAGTGACACCACCATATCTTTAATGCCCCCGGACACTTGACTTTATGTGAATCAAAATAATACAAGTCTCTATAAGGTTTAGTAATCTATAAGTTTAGTTGTTTCATCACTAATAATGGCATAAGGTTATGTGAGGCTCCTGAATCAAACATACAATTGTGCAAGAGTAAATCATGAACCAATAAAGAAATGTAGAAAGGAGGTGTTGAAGAATCTACCTCCTCCACATGTGAACCAAAAACCACTACTGGTTTATCTTCTTGCAAATTCACAATGTCATTTATATTCACATTCTGAGATGGATTGATAAAATCTGTAATTTCTCTTTGATAAGCTGGTGTTTTGACTAATTCTGTGAGGGGTACCTGAATTATGATCTTTTCTAACTCTTTTGTGAAACTAAACACATAGCTCTATTTAATATTCCTTTCATTCTCATCTTCGGTTTCTTCATGACTAAAATCTCTTGTGGAATGGAAACAAGTTTCTCTAAAGGAATTTTTTCATCTTTGTCTTGAGATGACTCACCTTAAAGCATTTGAGTCTTGCTACTTGTATCCTGCTGCTGCTTTCCTCTATTCAACTGTTTAGTAGTCTGTGATTCTTGTTTTTTGTGGAGTCACCTTTTGTAAGGGAGTTGGAACTTGCTGCTCACCTTCATCTTCTTGACCTCTAGATCTTTTCCTTGATCTCAAGTCATATTTTTTATGTAGTTCTGCCTGCATAAAATCAAAAAACCGCTTCCAACATTTATTAATTTCCTTATTGTCATAGATGACATCTGTTTCACTACGTTCTCCTCCCTCAACACCAAGTTCATCTTCATCTACTGCATACAATGTGAAAATATGGTCATCATGATCCTTGGGATGCCCTAGTATTCCATCAAGATATGCCTCTATATACAGTGGTGCTTGAATCTGATCTTGATCTTTTCTCTCCATCTGTACAATTTGTAGAGGTCGTCTTCTATATTGAGGATTAAAATTTCTACTTTTTTGCACTTGTCTCCGAGAACTCTTACTCTCTAATTCTAATTTAACCAATTTATTTGACAAATTTCAAATTACATTATTCATATCCTCTAATTTTTTATCTTGAGAGGATTCTACTTTAGCCTTTCCCTTGTCTTGGATAGGCTGTGCCTTTGGTGTTTTGCCTGCAGCCACCAGATTTGCTTTGATCTCTATTGCATCTGTTTGGATTTGATCAAGGGTTGGGGATCTCCTTTCCCTCAATGTAAATCCAAAATCTAACTCAAAATCCCGTGTAAAAGTTATTTTGGCACCAATAGGAGGGTGCTTAATCTCCACTGGAAGATTATTGTACAATTTATTAAATCTTTAGACAAATTCAACTACAGTTTCATCAGACTTCTTCTTTATAGTGTTAAACTCTGTTAATGAATACCCATGGCCTCTTTTTTCTCCCCATCTCTGGGTGAATAGGTGCTCCATCTCTTCCCAAAAAGGAATAGAGTTATTAGGAATCCCTTTAAACCGTTTTCTCACTTATCCATCCAAGGGTTGAACAAAAAGTCTTAGAACAACATCTAGATGTTCAACATTTAGGTTTTTTTGAAAAGTTACAAAATATTGATACATGATTCTCCATTGTTTTTTCATCTTCCCTTGTAAAGCGAGGAAGAATCTTGAGGTATTCTTGTGGAGTTTGATTCAACGGTTGTGTAAGTTGAAGAGGTGCATATCTCTTCATCAAAAATGTAGAAGCTACCATGTTTTATCCCAAATTTACTGAACCTTGATTACCAGCAGATGTGGAAACTGATTGAGGAGTAAATGGAGTGTGCAAAGGTGGTAATATAGCTATAGGTTCAGGTTGAATAACTATAGCAGATAATGAAAAATAAACAGACTCTAAAGACTGTTCTTGACAGTTGGGCTCTTGAAATGAATTGGATGTAAAAGGTGACTCTTGGTCAATAAAAGATGAATGTGAAAGATGTGATGAACTTCTGCCTGGTGTAGACAATGTAGGACTTGGTGTAAGTGGAGTTCTAGGCCGTCTAACCCTCTTGGAAACTAGCCTTTTAAGGTCTGAAAGGGCTTGAACTTTATGCTATGAGGTATTTGACCTTGTATGGGGTCTCCTTGGAGCTAGATTTATTGCTTTTTTGCAAAACATCCAAATATTTCCTCCTCACTGAACAACCAGAGGAAAATATTGAAAACCTATGGAAAAGTGCCTTCTTTCCCCGGAAACGGTGTCAATTAATGTTGTACCTTAAGAAACCAATTTCCTAGCTGTATAGAAATTGTTCTTAAGACATTAATAATTACAAATATTGTCACTTGTTTGTCACTCAATTATATATTGTGTTCTCAAATGAAAGGCCTGGGAAATTTGGTTCTTGATCCTCAATACTTAGGTGACATGATAACATCAAAATTCCATTTGATTTTTGAAATATAAATGATGAATGAAGAAATATTGAATAAGTCATAGAAAATATGATGTTTAACACTAGATCTACTATCTGTGACACTAGGAGAAGTTATAGATAATATGTTGTTTTATACAAAAACTACTATATGTAACTTAGAAGAATTGTAGAGATGGGAACTTCAAGTATAGGAGTGCTCTTTAAAAAATTTAACTTTATTTACATAGGCAAATAAAGACCTGCAACTTCAATTACTATACTTAAAGGAAGAAAACATAAGATGACACATAACAGAGAAAAGACAAAGTCATACCCAACAATGTATGGAAAACTTCTTATTCTTCTTTAATCAACTACAGTATCAAGAATTTAGTAGCTTAGTCTCCAGGTTCTCCAAAATTCGAACCCCCTCTTTCTAAATTTACCTCTTTTTATACATTACAAGATAGTTGGTGATCACCAAAACTGTCAAACTGCTTAATTATTTTCCTAGCTATCTATAGTAAAAATTATTACAAAACATTACACAAATGGTAAAAGACACCTCCTTCTAAATAGTATAGAATAATAGGAAGTAATGGAAGTTGGACAATAATGATAACTAATAGCTTTCAACTTTGTTTTTTGGCTACTAAGTTTCTCTGTAGAAGCTTTAATAATGATTAAACCATTTCAATTATAATAAACTTTGACAAAACCCTATGCATAAACCTATCTTACATATGTATCGAGTTCGTTTTGATTGGCTGAAACATAAGAAAACCAGACCAATCACTTTCCTTTGAAGTTTTAGTCATCCACCGCTAATTCTACTTGTCTCACTTAAACAACGAAATTGGCTATTTTACGCGAAACATTAGTTTTCCACGGAACTCAAAAGATTTAAAAATTTGATTCATAAACCCGTCAGGTCCACCTTTGTTGTACGTGAGCCGTCCGATCATTCGCTCAATCAACGGGCTGATCTTCAGGACCTCACGAGATTTTAAACTCGTTTAAAATAAATCCTATCGAGTCCGCCTATTCAACGCTTCGTTGACTCCCATACGGACCCGATGGGAAATATATATGACCAATTTATAATCTATCGGGTCCGACTTTAGAGTTAAAACCCGCTCATTTCTTCACCCGATATCCATTGGATCCCATCTTTTTGGATGGACGGCTGATTTCATCTGGACTTTAACAAGCTTGAACTATATTTGATATACCGTCGCGTCCAATAAGTTGTCGCCCGATTTTCGTTGGATCTGTGGCTTATTGATCAACGACCTAGATCTTCTCGCAAATATACCTTCGCATCAGATTTCTAAGACAAAACCATTCTAGTTGACTTATGCGATTACCGTTGGATCTGTCTTGTCAATCAACGGCCCAAATCTTCTCGCAAGTACACCATCACATCACATTTCTGAAACAAAACCCGTTAATTTATGTGAAATCAAACAAAATTCTCTTAGACTTTGCGGGGGTAAAGCATATAAAGGAAGTACATTGAGAACGAACCCCCACAATGATTATAGGCCACACATTGTGGTCAAACATGCTCACGTCGCGGTCAACCGTGGGGTTGAGCCTTAATTAACCTTAAGACTTAGAGTTTTCCTGCAACGGGCCTTTAAACAAAGTTTTGGTTTTTCTTCTCTTTTTATTTTTAATTCTTTTTGTGATAAAACTGGAAATAAGAAGAAAATAACAATGGAAGCTACAATAGAGTTGATGTGCAACTTTGTGTAGTGGTCAGTGGCTACCAGGACCTAACATATATACAACATCTTCTTTATAGATTTATTATATTGATTAAAATCACAAGGGGATCCAGTGTGAAAATTGTGAAACGTGATCTACCGACTCTGCTAGGTGATTGGAGTCACCTTCAGGTTGTGGCCTGAGAACACTTCAGGGTGGTAGGGTGGTGCTAGGGAAAGTTGTGTCTTGCACAAGGCATTGTGTGGTCCATTGAGTTGTGGTTGATATACTAACAAGGCAAAGTAGCATCCTTTCTGAAAGAAGTTGGTAAACAGAGTGTTGGGGTACTCATCAGGTGATGGGGTGATCTCCAGGTCATTGGGCCGTCCTTCTAGTTGCAACATGATATTAGGGTATAGTAGCATCCTACAGGTTGTAGCCTGTGAATTAGGGGGTTGACGCATCCCTCAGTTGTCTCTGAGATCTTGATGTAATCAATTTTATTTTAACAGGGAGATGACAATTACTCAAGAAGAATTTGGTGGTTTTTGACCCGGAGGGGGTTTTCCACCTAAATATATTTACGTCCTCTGTTTTATCTTTCTGCATTATTATATGGTCTTGTCTATTGTTGATTATTGTTTATGATCATCTGAGGAAGAAAAACAATAATAACTGAAGATTAACTAATTCTCTAAAAAATATTAAAAAGTGCTAATTGCTAAGAAATACTCATTCACCCTACTCTCGGTATTTCTAACAATTGGTATCACAACTTGGTTCCTTCAATAACATCTTAACCGTTGGAAGGAAGTTTTCAAAGCATAGAGATGGGAAATTCAAAGAAGTAGGTTGCAAGAATTTCAAAGGAATGTATAGGTACAACAAAATCTAAAGAAGTGAGTATTGTGTACCAACCCCTGATTTTGATGCAGATAATTACTAGATATGGGAATCCAGGTTGGAAGTACATTTGCAGCCACATGGAGTATGGGAATCAATTATTTCTGGAGACACATCTACCGACAAAGCTATAAGGTACAATTCAAAGGCCATGAATGTAATTTTGAATGTTTTGCCAAATTCTGTGAAAACAAAAGTTGGTCAATGTTCAACATCTAAAGCTCTTTGGGAAAAGCTTCATAATCTCTATTCAACAAAGAAATCAGGTCTGTTAGCGTTTGAAATTTCACCTCAGGCTGAGAAAGGCAAATCTCAAAGCTACATCAAACGATTCAGCTTCGTAGCTAGCCCTACGGGGCAGGAGAAGGCTCTCTCCGGTCTCTCTCGGAAAATATTCAATTAGGGAGATGACCAACAAAGTATCACTGATATTAGGCTAGTAAACTGATAAAAGAGGTTGATTTTGGGGTTTTTGGGTTTTTGGTGGCAAATTGAGGAGAGGGCAATTTTGGCTTCGGGGATGGGACACAGTTTCTACAGGGGAGTCTTTGGGGCGAGGTAGGAGGCCGTGCTGATGTCTTTAACTGAAGTGAATGGTTAGGAATGAAAGAGAGAAGGCTAAAGAGAGCAAACAATGAATTTGAATTCTCTTTAAACAGTAGAAAACATCAAAATTAAACAAACTTAAAAGCAGAGCATGACAAGCATGAATTCTTACTTTATCACTTCATTTGTTTAATATGCAGAAGTATAGAAGGAAAATGAAACACATAGCAAAGCTTACAATGACTGAAGAAACACACCATCAACACATGAGTCCACAAGAATCCCAAAGATGACTGCAAAACCCTGGTCTTCCTTGCCAAAAATTGCGAGATACAAGAAATAATACAATGAGCTACTGCTCTCTCAAGAGTCCAACCTCCAACCCTTGAAAATGACTAAGAAAATACATAATATAGGCAAGCTAACACCTTTCCTTGCCTCTAGGGGTCGAGCTCATCCTTCTAGGAGCTGTTTCAACCACTTCTAAACTTAGCACTAAAATCTAGGCAATCAAAACAATTTGCCTCTATAAACTTGGAAACCAATTCATTCATTTAATTTTTACCCTTTTCATGAATGAATCTTCTAGAAGAGTTAAACAAGAGTAAAAGTATCCAAAAAGTGTCAAAATTACATCCATTAAGATCATCATTAACCTCAGAAAGTCGAAAAAGGTCAAAACTGGAATTTCTGGGTTGAACTGGTCAAATCTGGCAACATTTCCTCAACGGGTCGCACACCTTTTCTCAACGGGTCGCACACTTTTGGAGATCTGTTTGGAGGCCTTCCCGGTATCAGAATTGGGTGCAGGATAGCTCGTTGGAAATTTCTGCGAGTCTAATTTCCAACCCAACTGGAATTTTTGAAGTTGGAGGTCATTTTCCCTGTCAAAACTTAATTCTCCCAATACTGGTTTCTGCAACTCAAAAAAGGGGCAGAAAGTCAAATTTTGCATGCATTTTGACCTTTTGGAGGCCTAGAACTTGATGAAATTTCTTACTAATGGATGAGCAAGTGTAACTTTTCATGCCAAATCCAAAAATGCTGAGTTTTTTCCAAACGGAGCTACGACGACAAAGGGTCTCACCGGGGGTGAGACCCGTTGAGAAGCCAAAACCTGTAAATTTCCAAAAATCACCAAAATTACCCAAAATTCTCAGAATTTTTTGGGATTTGAGCTGTGGCTAGGCTAGTGGGTGCCATGATCTTTGAGGGATGCCTCCGCCAAGATACAGAGTGGATTGGTCCTTTTCTTTCGCCTAAGAGCCTCGGTCAACCGCCTTTGAAACACTTTCATTTTTGCCTTGTAAAATCCACCTCTGCAAATCGATTAGAGAGGTGAGCTCCTCTCTCTTATGATGACCACCTTTTTCACCTCTATGTGACCTTCTCTGTACCTCAACCTCTGAGACTGACGCTTGGTCATCACTCTGCTCATATGTTTCGGTTTCTGACATGTTTGAGGAGCAAAGTGGACAAAATGTACTGTTGTTTCTACCTGTAAAAAGTACTGAATTCTATGTTGTTTCAAGGGGACAAGAACATGAGGTAAATGTTAGGGGAGGGACCTTGGTACAAGGAATTGGGAATATATAAATATAACAGGGAATTTAAGGAAAACATTTCAAATCATTATTGCATATAGGAATACATGTAAGGAAAGTGAATATATGGGAAAATGAACACATGCATTAACAGGGGAGGATAAGGAAACATATGTATAAAACTCTTTACATGTTCACCCACAACTTCAAGTGTTTACACATGCATATGGTGCAGCAAGATTAGGGTTTGAGTTTTGATGCTTTGGGAGAGGGGTAGGGTTTGCACTTTTAGTTATTAGGGAGAAGGGAGGGTTTGTATTTTATTTATGAAATAGTATGGGAAGCTAGATATGAATACAAATATGAGTAAGAAGGGAGGGAGGGAAACAATTTACCAAGGGAAATACCTTGAAACAACACAAACCCTAGCACTCTTGAACATTAACAATGCAGTCACATGAAGTGGTTTCTCTTGCACCATTTGATCCTTAAAACATGTTTATACTATCCACCAATCATAACCAGCAACCATTCCATGATTAGAACACCTACCTCAAAATATTTGATAGCTTGGAGAGCGATTGAGAAAATTTAAAACAAGTTTTGCAAGAGACAGCTCAACGGGTCTCGCAGGCCTCTCAACGGGTCTCGCACTGCCCAACGGGTCCCGCCCGTTGTATTTTTGCACTGTGGAGGGGTGCTGGACGGGTCTCGCACCGCCCAACATGTCGCACAGACCTCTCAACGGGTCTCGCACATTGGCAACTCTGTTTGAAGGCCTTCCCGGTGTCAGAATTGAGAAAAAGTGGTCTCGTTGGAAAGTTCTTTGAGTCTACTTATCATTTTACCCAATCATTTGGCCAACCAAGCTAGGAGAAAACTTGATTTTCCCAAGGTCACTTCAGAGGTATCTTTGATTCTCCTGAGGCAACGGAATTCTTGACATTTCTCTCAAACCATGACACCTGTGTAAAAAGTGAAGGAGGTTTTTCTTCTTTGCATGTTATGGACAAAAACCTCTCTCAGTTTCCCAAAATTCATCTTTGACTGATCTGAAACATCATTTGAGTGAAACTTGCCCGATGTGTGAAACAAGGAATTTTGTCGAAATGAAGCGAAATGAAGGGGATAGGGGGCTTCTAAATTCTTGGGGAAATTTTTGGGAGTGGGGAGGGATGTTAGGAAGCAGGGGAAAGTGGAATCTCAGAGATTGAGTGAGGGGAAGGGTCCAAAAGGGCAAATCACAGGCCAAACCTAGAAAATTGCCAGGTTGTAGCTAGAAACTAGGGTTTGTGCAAAAATGAGGATTTTGGGGGATCTGAGTGTTGGGAAGTGCTTGATAAGGTACATTAAGGATAGGGGAAGGTGTATGAACATCTGGATACAATTTTTGCTTATGATTTGACCGTCCAAGAGAAATTGGCTTCAAAACCCTAGGAGAGGGAAATGAACTTGCCAAGGCACAACTGAAGCATGAACAAGATGCAAAATGACTTCTTAGACACTGACATGATAATGACAACCCTATGAATGATGATAGACTCAGCTGAATAGTGACATAGATTGACATTTGGGAAACTTTAGAAGAAGTTAAAGCAAACCCTAGACCTAATGCCTAGTGACCAAATTTTGCTTGAAAACTCACTGAAATGAAAAAATTTGACCTTGACACTTCAAAATCACTTTGTAAGAGCATATTTGATCACTGTAGGAAGGCTGGAAAGACTGACACTAACAAGGTCAAGATGTTATTGAAAAATAGGATCCTTCTGATTATGATGAAGAAATTGGAGAAACGAGTAAGACAACATTTCAAAATCAAGTGATCAAGGTGATAAAGAAACTCAGAAGTCAAAAGGAAAAGACAAGACTTTTGGAAGTAGAATTGGAGACGACAAAAGAACTCATCAAAGAAAATGAAGAGTTTGAGAAGATGATTAGTAGTATTCGAACTCAATTGGAAGAAATCAAGAATACAAAGACAAAAGACCTCAAGAGAGAAGTCTAACATAAGCAACAAGAACTTGACAAGGCCTTTGCAGAGATCAACAGGCTCAAACAACAGATGCAGGGGGTAGAAATTGAAAGGAAGGAATATAATCAAAGATACATATCTACAATTGACCAAAATCAAAAGGAATGAGAAACATCTTCAACATAAATAAGTAGTGTTAGGATTGAAAATGAGAAGCAGAATGAACAAATACAGGTTCTCAACAAAGAAGTAGAGAAGACATCTCTTCTCAAGCTACAGGTTGAGTGTATGAAGCCAACTCACAAAAAGATAGAAAAGATAGTTGAATGCCTTAGAATTTAGCCTCTTCAAGGGGGCAACCTCCTTTACATTACACAAATGAACAATTCTTGGATGATTCAATTGACAAAACCTCCTTTCTATATATAGGAGTCTAAGGAGTCAAATTAACCCAGCCGACCTAACAATAATAATATAAAGCCACAAAATAACAATAAAAATGG